>MU008241.1:20929-48759 GCA_010909165.1 Anthoceros angustus | reverse complement strand
AGGATGTGTGAGATATTTTTCTTACAAGTACTCTATTTGTCTATGAAGTTGAGTAGGATTAGATTCTTTTTGTGAATGGTAATTGAGAAGATAATATAATATATCAGGATAAATTAAGAGAAATATTATTAAATTATAATAGATAATAATATCTTAATATATTCAGATTGCATAGAGAACTTTCAATAGTGAAAAGGCAAGTTAAAGTGATGGAGGCATGAGGTGAGAGATTTGATTAGTCAAGGTAAGGATTGGTTTCATCAACCATATAACAAAAAGTCATTATTTACCATTAAATAATCAAAGTTTCATTGACTTGAAACAAATGTTATTCTTAGCCTTCGCTCAGCAGCTTTATTGCCGGAGGCATGGGACGTAAAGCGCTACAAGCGCGAACACAAGATGGTCGCCTTCACACCGTACCGCCATCTTGAGCTTACGTCCCAAAGTACACACAAGGATCGTGAGATTCTCAATGGACTCACAGTCTTCACAACACGGGACGTAGTGGAGGAGGCAAAAGACTCCATAATAATTAACAAGTGGGAGTGATGAGAACAAGTGTTAATTCATTAGGGTTCGATTTGGTACATATATAGTGTGAATGCGTTCATAGCTATTATAAGTCTAGGTGCCCGTTCATTAGGGTTACGTCCTTATGAAGGGGTGTGTCTATTGACCCACCTAGGTTAAGTTCAGTTATTTTGCTTGTGTTTTACATACTCATTGTTTTAACAAATATAATAATGTAGTTATTTTATAGCAATTGATCTACACCAATTCTCATATTTTTCAACCATGAGCGGTGTCGGGTGGAATTCTACCCCACAGACCACCGTGATTTGTTTGAGCTGCACAGGAGAGGACTCCAGGACATGGACAGCCTACTGTGAAGGAGCCTGGCGCAAAATCTAGCACCACTTCTTCATGCATCAAACGTTTGACGGTTTGAGGTTACCCAAGGAGTTGATCATGTGGGAGGACAGGGTGCCAGAGAGGTTAGTCTATCTAAAAGATTGGCTTCTGTTTTTCCATCACCTCAAGACAGGCCATACAGTTGTCGGATGGCCTAGGCAATTTTATCGTGTCACAGACAAGTTGAAGATCCCCTACATTGAGCAGACAGAATGGGATTCAGCGGACAAGAAGGCATTTCGGTTGCTGCGCAAGCTGGTAGAACCACACATGGTCATTCACTGTCCCAAGCCTGTTTTTGATTATCCGAGCAGGAGGTACGTGACAGTCCGATTTTGAGTTTTGTCGCTCTTGGAGTCAAGCTCAAGAGATCAAGCCGAACACATTGAAGAATCGGATGATGAGGACTTGAGTGATGCATCCTCCTCGTCTCACACAGGCCCGCAGAAAGGATGGTTTGGTTTCTGGTAAGTAGTGTTTTCACTCGGATTGTGGTAGCTTTTGATGTGGAAAAGCTGTGGGTTTTTCACCCCTAGATTTTCCGAGCGTCGTGGAGGCTATTTTGCCTCCCTTTGCCTTTGTTCCTTGGCTAAGGCCAGGAACTTTGCTGCCCTTTTGGCCAAAGACCAAGGAAGAACTTGGTGTCCTTCCGGCCAAAGGCCAAGGACGAATTTTGCTGCTGCAGACGAAGGAATCGCAGTCAGGCGCCGCATGCGGCTATCACGGCCATTCTTGTTGTCATCTTTATTCTTGTCGACAAAGCAAGGCCCGATGAAACAATGACGCCGATTGGCATCCCATTTGGCATAAGCCACTTGATTTGGATGCGAGTGCATGTGATGGCATGTGCATTGCCCATGGATGGCATGCACATGGTATGTGCGACGGATGGATGACATGTGATGTATGTGGACATGTTGAGGGACGATGTGTCATGGCGCATGCAATCTATATACATGGTTATGTATGTAAGGCGCGGTGGCATGACGCATATATAGGCAGCGGACCTATATTGGAAAATACATAAAAATCGTAAATCAAGGAAAAGGGCGAATAGATGGTTGAACACATAAACATTATTATTTGTTCGAAGGCCAAGGAAAGTAGGATTATAAATAGACCTAAAGTGCCTACCATCAAGAACGAGGAGGCACTTCATCGAGAACTCCTGAGGGTTTTGCCTATATATGTGGGCACCCAGCCGTGGATTCTTGGATTGTAGATGTTTGTCTGAATGGAAAGGCAGCCATACTTCGTCCCTACAGTTTTTCTCATTTCTCTCTTGTGACTTTTGGGAACCGCACTATCAAGTGGGAGCCTCAGGCAACCAACTTGATCTCACCTGTTCGCGGTCGGAGGCTATTTATGCCTCCCTTTGCCTTGTTCCTTGGCTAAGGCCAGGAACTTTGCTGCCCTTTTGGCCAAAGACCAAGGAAGAACTTGGTGTCCTTCCGGCCAAAGGCCAAGGCAATTTTTCCTGCGCAAGGAATCTGCGGGTCGCCGCATGCGATGCTATGCGGCCATTGCGCGACATGGCCTTGACATGGCTCACGCTTCTTGACTTGAGTTTTACTAGCTGCTAACTTCTTAGCTTGCCAGTTTTCGCCACCTGAGTCTGTTTACATATTTCAAGGCATCCATGGTCAGTGTAAAGTTTTTTTTTTCTTTCTGTTAAGTTGCCTGCACATTACAGGTCAGTATAGTGGATGAAGCATACAGGTTAAATAAAATCGTGAACTGACTAGTAATTGATCTAAGGGTTAGTATTTTTCAACTAACAATTATCACCTGCATTATTTTACCTCAAGACGCCGGGCACTATCCACTCTTCCCACTGCATCCAAAGGAGTGTAGGTCTTGGATGTCCCCCTTTCTAGCGGCTATCCTTCTTCTTATCACTCCTTGGATCTTTTCTCTGTCCTCCTCAAAGTGTCTCTGGTCATATCTCACATCTGGATGACGGTTAGGATCAACACGCATCGGACCTCTACGGAGTTTTTCCATTGGCCATGTATCTGGAGCAAGATCATATGCACTTTATGGTTAACAGCAAGCACCTCTTCAAGGAAAATCAAGAACAGGATATGAAGCATAAATATAGGGTTTACAACTGCACGGCTATTTTTCATGCCCAGATGCCTGTCCTCGTTCAGGGTGCCCAGATGCCTGCATCTCATGTTTAGGATGTCTCCATTTGAGGGTGCATCCCTTATGGGTTGTGGACAGAAAGCCTGTTACAGGGAACAAAGGAGCAAGGACACAAGATTGGGTGGTGGAGGCGACCACGCGCCTCGCCGCGTCGATCGCAGGGAGTCAGCTGCTTCGCCGAGGGCCCGTCACGGACGTCTCAGGCCGTGGCGGCGTTGTGGAGTGGCGTGACGGATGCAGTGATCCGGTCTTTTAGATCGCATGCGCACTCGGCAGACTCAGCCGCTTGTTGGCGCCCTGCAAGATTGCCCCTTAGGGCGCGACCTCCCACGCTCATCCGCGCCGTGCGCGCCCGTCCTCCCTCCATTGTTCTGAGCCGATACCCTCTGCGTTGAGCTGACGGCTTCGCCCGTGTTCGCTGGTTTTTCAGGTCCATGGCTGGTGTGTTTTTGAAGCCGGCGCGGGATACGGCTTTCACGGGGTGAAGGGGGTATGGGTCTTTAATGCCCAACAACCCCCATTACCCCTACATGTGCATGGTGATGGGTACATAACGGTATTTTTAACGGTACATAATGGTATTCACCTGTATCTACCCGTATTTACCTAGAATTACCCATATTTACATGGAGTTACTCGTATTTACCTGGAGTGGTGGAATTAAAAAAAATTACCTGCTTAGGTTAAGTGGGAGTGTTAGAATGTGGAAGGTTCTTATTAACCTACCAGTTATTATTTAGTTATTTAATATCTTGGTTAGTGGTGAATGGTCACACCTTCTCACATGAAGTACTTAAGACAATTTTGTATTCAACCTTTTTAATTAATTGCTTTTATTCCTTCTTGCAATTCAACGAGCTTCCGCTCACAAAAGTTTCAAGATGATGCTGGTTACCACTGCTGGTTTGGGGATCACTCTTGGAAGATCTCCAAAGGTTCTCTTGTGTTAGCTCGTGGATCGAAGTGTGGCACTTTGTACTCACTTGAGTAAACCTCAAAGATCATGTGATCGTATGTGAGCGACCAAATGTTTCCTTGTGGCATTGCGGTTAGGACATATGTCTCGAGAAGGGAATGAAGGTTTTATCTCGTTACGGTTATATCCTGCTTAACTTCTCGATCTCTCGATGTGTGAGCCTTTGTTTATATGGGAAGCAGACAAAATCATCACATCGAACAAGAGGTAAAGGTAGGAGTAAACCTCTTGAGTTGGTTCACGATGATGTATGTGGACCTATGCCTCTTGCATCATTAGGCGGTGCCTCTATTTTGTCACTTTCATAGATGATTTCTCACAAGGTGTGGGTTTATCCTTTGAGGAAAAGGATGAAGTTCGGCGGTGTTGATTTGTCACCCTTGTAGAGAATCGATCGGCCACCGATTGAAGTGTCTAAGGAGATAATGGTGGAAGTATGTTTCAGCTTTCGGTCATTCTGATTCCAAGGAATCAAAAGAGAATTATGCGCCATACTCCTCCACAAAATGGTGTGGTGGCGGATGAACCATTCGAGGAGAGGATGCGTGGTTTGTTGTCAAACTCGGATTGCCTAATGGGTTTTGGCGAGCGATGTCTCACGCAATTCATCTTATTAACAGATCTCCTAATAAAATTTGATGAGCGAGTTCGAGAGGAGCTATAGTGCGGAAAGAAACCATCCTACAAGCATCTGCGAGTGTTTGGGCATGAGGCATCTTGCCATGTTCCAAAAGAGTTTCGGGACAAGTTGGCACCTAAGTCCAAGAAATGTATTTTTCTTGGCTATGGTGATTAGTGAGATGGGATACCGTGGGATCCGAGGCTAGAAAGGTTGTTCGTACTAACGACGTGTTCTTCAATGAGAACAAGATGCAGAAGCCTACTCCAAGCTGTGGAGGTGCGAAGGGTGATCTTCAAGAAGATGGACATGATCATCATGGGCGGGTTGATACAGTGGTAATGTGAGCACATTCCTCCAGATAGATGAACCAAGAGTCGAACAAGCTCCTATAGAGTGCCCTGTCGGTGGGGATTACACGACCTCACGGGTATGATCCATCTCTGGATTATGTCATATTGACAGTTGTGGGAACCCTCTTCTTACAAAGAGGCCATGTCAATGAGTAACAAAGCAAGTGGAGAAGGCCATGCGATCGAAATGAATTATTTGCATAAGAACCAAACTTGGGAGTTGGTTGGTTGCCTAGGATAAGAAGGCACTCTGCAAATGGGTGTACAAGATGAAGGTCATACCCCTTGATGGCAAACCAAAGTACAAGGCACGATTGGTTGCTAAGGGTTTCAAGCAACAACCAGGCATTGACTTTGATGAGATTTTCTCACCAGTAGTCAAAATGACAACTTTGCGATGTGTTCTTGCTTTGGTTGCCAGGAATGATATGGAACTTGTACAGATGGATGTCAAGACGGCATTCTTGCATGGTGACCTTCAAGAGGACGTCTACATGCAGCAACTAGAAGGTTTTGTTGAGAAGGGCAAAGAGAATCTGGTGTGCAGGTTGAGGAAGAGCCTTTATGGTTTGAAAGCACCCAGTGGTATCACAAGTTCCACTCATTTATGCTTTCTCAAGGCTACAAAGCGTGGCGATGAGGATCATTGCCTCTATCTGAAGCAAGCTAAGGATCAAAGCTTGCTCATTTTGATCCTCTATGTGGATGATATGCTAATTCTTTGGAGCATCTTGATGAGATTTGTTGAAGTCAAAGTTGAATGCTCACTTTGAAATGACGGACTTGGGAGGCGAGCCATATACTTGGCATGCGTATTTGGAGCAGGACATAAGCTTTATTTGTCTCGACGGAATACATTAACGGTGCTTCAACGTTTCAACATGGAGAAGGGAAACCATTGGGTACTCCATTGCCTCCATATGTGAAACTTTCAAGCGGATTGCCCAAGCTACGAGGAGGACAAAAGCTGAAATGGAGAAGGTCCCATACTCTCATCGGTAGGGAGTTTGATGTATGCAATGATTGCTACGTCCGACATTGCCTTTGCGTGGGAGTGGTTAGCGAGTTTATGTCAAACCACGGCAAGAAGCATTGGGAGGCGATAAAGGAGTTATGAGGTATCTGAATGGTACAAAAGCTTTGTGCATATGTTTTGGTAGTGAAGATGCATGTGTGGTTGGGTACAGATCGATTATGCGAGGATATGGACAAAAGGAGGTCCACATCGAGTTATGTCTTCATGTACCTTTGGAGGCGATCTCATGGCGATCTCGTTTGCGATCGTGCATTACGCTATCTACCACAGGGTATGTTGCGTGGCGGGGCAAGGAAGCCATATGGCTTGCTCGTTTAGTGGGAGACTTGGGGATCAAGGTTGAGTCGGTGTTGCATTGTGATAGCAGTGCTATCAATTGGCAAAGAATCCGATGTTTCATGCGAAGACTAAACATGTGGATGTGAAGTATCACTTCATTCGAGAGGTGTTGGATGACAAGAGGGTACAACTTGTCAAGGTTCACACCAGAACCTAGAGATATTCTTACCAAGGGACTCTCTGAGCAATTTGCACAAGCTCGGACATGGGCATGAGGTAGTCCATTCTTCTCTGAAGGTAAATTGGCCTTTAAGTGGGAGGTTGTAAGGGTATTAAAGCCCAATGTACTTAGACTAATACACTTAGTCTAAGTTAGGTGTCGATTAAGTATCATTAGTTTAGAAGCTAATCACTAGGAAGCTTCTTGTGCTCCTTCCTAGGGGCTTCTTGTGGAGCTTCCTAGGAGCCCTGGAGGTATAAATACCCCCAGAGTCTCATCTCAATGTGAGAGATACATTTGCTTCCTCCTCTCCTCTCCTCTTTCCACCATCATGGGCTGCCACACGATCCTTCATACCCCTCTCCTACCGTGGTAGGAGCTACTCCTACATTGGTAGGTGATCATATTAATATAAAAAAAATTCTAAGAAAAAGCAACACAATTTCGTTTCTTGATCATTTGTTGTTTTCTTGAACTTAGACTTAATTTCTTAACAAGAAACAGCAAAAGATGTATAATTGTGCACATCTCCTAATGCACAATTCAATGTGCATTCTCTAGAATGCAATTTGCATTGGTAGCTCTGATACCATGACAATTTATAAGGTAAATGCAGATCAATTAATCAATTAAGATAACTACATTGTATCATCAAGGAAGAAGACTACTATTGCTTATGCATGAAAAAGACAACTTAATTTGATATGAACAGGTGTCTCTACTCACCAAGAGACGTAACCCTAATGAACGGGTATATGAAAATAATTCTAAGTACATGAGCCCTCTATATATGTACTTGTTAGCTAAACCCTAAATCCTGATCATGATTTCAACACTCTATTTCATTAGGCAAGAAGACCGTTTAGAGAATTTTGTGGTAGGCACCCACACTCTGGAGCAGCCCAGGCATCGCAATCCTTTCTGGTAACCCATGCTTGCTATTGAGCACGACTACAACTCCAAATGCTTGCAAGAGTAGGCACCTTGATAAGGGCGAGCGTGAATGAAGAGAGCAGCAAAGACCCCAGCAATCAAGAGTGCCAACTCCACTACATTGAGGCTCGCCATCTTAGTCCTTTTGTAGGTGGTTTAGAGCACAAGGGAGGAGAGTAGGAATGGAGAGTAATCGTTGCCTAGCTGGTAGCCTTACTTTCCATGTGCAGTGTGTGGTACTGTACCGCACGCATGTAAACTTATTTCAGTGCGTTTCATCATGTTGTTTAAGTACTTGGATTTTAATGGTCATTAAATTGACTAAAATGCTCACTAAGTGGGAGTGTTAGGATAGTAGTTATGGTAACATGATCTTATCATGGCAGTTACAGTAGTTCGTATTTTAGTTAAGATGGTTATCGATTGATCTAGCTTCCAATTGTACGCAGGTGATGTTCAGGCCTTCAAACTCGGTCTCTGGTCGCTCCACAAAACAGGCTAAAGCTTGTAGGAGATGGTTATCAAATCCTCCAGCCTGTGCTTGCTGTCCCAGCACATTAGCACCACAGAACTCCCTTGATAAGGTCACAAACCTCCTCAATACCGGGGAGAAGATCACAAGTCACCAGCTTTGCGGGTTCAATACGGCAATAAAAATCATGGCAATGAATCATGATGAAAATCTTCAGGCAGTTGAAGATGACAAATGGAGCAGATGTATCTTCTAGACTGGGTAGGATCACAAAAATGTAGACTAAGGTTAATGGAGCTCCTCAGGCAATTAACACCCTTGCTACTCATGCAACTACTAAAAAACTCGATAACCGAGATGATGAGCTTCCGTGATTGTCTACCAGCAAGCATGTCTCACACATGAAATCCATGCTCGCATGGTAGTAGTTTAGGAAATAACAAGCGAGAGCAAGTAGATTGCAATGTTGGCATTTCCTCCTCAGGGATCAAAGGGATCGCTTCGCTTAGCAGTAGCAGGTCAGTGTACGAAGCCTTCACATAATCCACCATCTTGCAACAACCACACATGCAACCCATAAAGTGGTTACTACAAATGTCAAAAGCTCAGCGTTGGGCCAGTAGCACTCTTCACAATGAGAGCCTAAGCGCCGTAGCAGCCATCGACGTACCCCATGTGCGGTGGCGCCACCACTCCTAAGCTCCTCTCCATGATGCCACCCGCAATTGCCATAGCCAGCATCATCGTCCAAAGCAGTCGCACCTCCACACTCCTTCATCATGTTTACAACATGCCTAAAGTGTCTGACTTAATTCCCATGCACACTGAAACTAGATAAAAACAAGCTACATGACTTATAAGCATTTTAATTAAAGTGACTTCAACTGCACAACTAACATGAGAAGCTAAGCTAGACCATTCTTCACTTAATTCCTAGACACCTGGAGACTCAACTTGACAAGATGTCTCAGTTGCCTCTTTGGACGGTGACGTCTTATTGTCATGTTGGTCTTCTTCTTATGAAAAGAATCTTCAGGCTGTGGAGGTGTAGGTGGCTGATCGACAAGGGGCCTCAGGAGGCCTCTAAAACATCTTCTTGCGCTTCTGATTGACCATCTCGTGCATGCCCTAGTCACTCGGAGGAATGGACTATGCTCTAATACCACAAATAACGCGCTTTACTCCACAGCAAGTATAGAAGCGACAAGTGCAGGCTCCAGCGGTCTAGGATCTTGCCAATTCACTCATGATTAGAGACATGCACCAACTCTTAGCATTCTCAACCTCACAACGCAGCACTAGGCTCTAAGTAGCCTGCTGTCAACTGACGACTCGCAGACCACCTCCTCGAGGCGCTACTCTCTATTCCCCAAAAATACACTGGAGTCTGGCTATCTACGCCCAACTAATGTCAAGCTCACTAGCTAGGCTCAGCTCTCTCAACACAAGGCTTGCAATGTAGAATAAATGCCTCTAAGGCCTTGCTCTAGCCCAGGGAATTCTTGTAGACCTCTCGTCACCAAGAGTCCTCTCTACTAAGTGATTGCATAAGCATGCAACACATGGATTTCTCAGCAAGGCAGGTACTAGCCTCTCTACTAGGAGATTGCATAAGCATGCAACATAGGGATCACTTCACAGAGCTTCCCGAAAGCACCACAAACAAGAATATGGGTTTACTGAGTTCCGTGCGATGTATCACTTCTCTCAACAGGAAGAACCCAAAACGACCCCGATGGAGATCCCAAAACGATCCCGATGGAAATCCCAAAACGACCCCGATGGAGATCCCAAAACGATCCCGATGGAAATCCCAAAACGACCCCGATGGATATCCCAAGACAACCCCAATGGAAATCAAAACCTTCTCAGCAAGGTGGCTACTAGCTTCTCTACTAGGAGATTGCATAAGCATGCAACACATCATCGTCTCAGCAAGGCAGCTCCTAGTTAACATTCACCTATTTTTTTTCACGTTTTTATCTTATTTTATCAATACCATTACTCATAGTAGGCCAGGGTTGCAGTTATGAAGTAGAATGATGTGCTAGTATGCACCAACGTTGAATAATGTGCTCCTATATACCAAACTTGAAGATAGCGATTCTTTTAAATAATCTCACCACCTTATTAAAAAGACGGGAATAGCCCTCCAGAATACTTCATTACAACCTCCCCCCGGCTTGCACAACCAATATCTTCACAGTCACGTGCAACAATATCCCAGATCCTAAGTCTTATTGTCAGCCAGTATCATGAATTAAAACACCCCGCCTAGAACACGTCAAGCGAGCATAATTTGCTACAATTCCTTTCAGCAAAAGGCTACGGGTTCCTGATAAGATAGCAAGATGCACACTTGCCACTCTCTTCCGAGGATATAGAAAGCTCCGCAGTTCCACAACACCACAACGACAAGTCAACTGGTCCAAGACACTAGCTGATGCCTGTGCTCCTTCGGATGTCGAGTGAAGCTCCTTCTCTCAACATGTCATTAGCATCAGTCTCCATTCCAAGTTTTGCAAGAGCTGCTGCCTGCATATAGAAGGCTGTTGGCCATTCGGGATGCACATACTGCGCTTGCATTGCATCCCGAAGTGCAGCCTCTGCCTGGTCAGTCAGCAGGTACGCCAGACTCCGTCTTGCAAACACTGTAGGAGAAACCATTGTCCCCACGTCCACAAACTGCACAAAAAAAATATAAACATTACGTAGTGGCACATGATCCCAAATAGTTAGCAGTGAGCTGTACCACAAAACATGAAATTCCTTAATCCAACACACCTGAGATACATCACTAAGCTAAAACAATAATGTAAGAACCAATCACCCCGACTTCTAAACTCCCTGAAACCTTGGAAACTAGGACGAGAGCATGTGTATGTCAATGTTATGTGCAGGCTATGCAAAAACACCTGAACGTGACTAATTTGGTAGACCCTTAACTCCAACTGGACAGCCATCCTAAAGAGTACAAGCTTTGAACACGTATGCACACGTACTTGTGTGTAGCATTCAATGGCAGTCTTGAAATCCTTATCTCGGAAGGCAGCATCTCCACGCTTTCGTTGGTTCAACATATCCTGCATTTGTCTTGTCCATACTTGAAAGGACAACTGTACAGAGAGATGTAGCTGAGTTGCTAGACATAACTATGAAGACATATATTACAGGTGACTGCCGTCTTCACAGCACAGAACCCAAGATAAATGTAATTGACAACTTTAATGAAGCTCACATGAACAGACAAACCTCATTGTCGGTGTTATCATCATCCTTGTAGTTGGTCTTCACAAGTATCTCATGTATGGCAGTAAGATCATTCCTGGCACATGCCTCACCAAGAGCAGAAAGCTGGAGGGATGAGGATGATGCCACCTCCCTCTGAGAAATACCCATCATAGAAGATGATGACACCTGTGGTTGTCAAACCTTTCGTGTAAGGGATATGTACAGAGAATATGAGAAGCAAAGCAGAATAGATACCCACTTCTTTTAGCCAACCGGTATCTTAGCTTTATTGAGACAGACCTCATTCCTCCTTTGAAGGGGGGTGAGTGCTGCCACTAAGGTCTTCGCATTGGGTCTTTCCCGAGGTTCGAACTGTAAGCATCTAGAGGCCAACCTCACCAGCTCCACACCATCTTCAGTTGAATATTGTCCTTCCAAGTACGAATCCATAAGCATCACATAATTCCTGCCCCTGATTAGATCCAGCGCCTGCACAGATGTTCATCAAGGTTACAGCCCACAGAAAGCAGCCAAAGGGGAACCCCTGGTGTCTCGGCCAAACAGTCACAGGAGATAAAAAAAATGAAACTTCTACTTCCAACATCAGGTAAGGAGAGAAAGGGTACATGGCTTGGAGGAATATGCTTGCCACTCAAGAGATCCAGAAGGACAGTGCCATAACTGTAGATCACACTTTCTGCTGTTACTCGCCCTGCAAAGATCCCACACCTTGCAGAATGGAGTGGGTGCATTCCAAATCTTTGTTAACACAAAACAAGCGTGGAACATTGCACACAAGCACTTTTGGGGACAACACACACGTTTCTCATTAGAAAGCATGCTAAAGTAGTTAGCAGCCGTAGGCTGAGTTGTAACTTGAATTGTAAACTGCTGCAAACTCAACAAAAATTTACAAGATCCTCCTCATCTATTACTAGCAACTTTACCTACAATTCTTGGACAAAGTAGAAAATAATTCTACCACCACATAGTAACACCGAAACATGCAAAACCAGAAACACAGATCCACGATAGCTTGGTATTGTAGATACTGTCAAACTCCAAAGAGCACAAGGCATGGAATTCTCACTTGAGCCTCACTGGTGCCCCTTCACCAACAAACCCAGCGTAGGCACTTTTCACAGAACTCTGAAATCAGCTTGGACACAGCAGAGAAAAGGGAACCTGTTCTTAAGTACTCTGGAGGTGTGTAGGCCAGGTTGGTGCTGTAGCTCTTCCCATCACGACTGTTCTTCATAAGGCCAAAACATGAGAGTCTAGGGTCGCCAGCCTGCATGGAATCAATTCATATATCAGACATGACAATAACCCCAGAATTGTGACGATGGAAAAAGTTCACTGATAAGCAGACTCTGATGTGATGAACTCTAAAGAACATTAATGCAATCAAGAAGCCAAGCTGTGTCGGCCAAGCACAAGCATACATCGATCACAGGCAGTTACAGAGCTTAATTCTGTGAGACAGGAATACTCTAGCTTAAGTCTTCGTTGCTGCAGCAAGGAACAACATGTCAGCTGTCTACCATTAGAGAGACACCCATAATGAGAGTGAAAAGGACAAACACGACATGCAGGTTAGAGCAATCCAAGGAGCATTTTACTATCCATTTGATGGATGTAGCTCCTAGAATGGAAGCATACATATTTTGACAATGGATAACATGTATCCGAGTACCTAAGAATTTGTAAACGTGTGAAGATGGAACAAGCAGCAAGTTATTAGTCCAGTCATAGTACAAACTGAATACTGAACCTGAGTGAAGGCCAGACTCTATGCATAAGCTAGATGAGAATCCCAAGGAGAAGAGAGCTGAAAAAGATCGGCCCAAACATTACCCATTTATGCACGCTAGAACGATGCACGGCCTACAATTACAGCTCAGCATTACATATTGATAAAAGAGGGGCAGCCCCCAGACGACAGAAACTGCAAGTCAACTACTTTCCCAGCAATACCACAGCCATGTTTGCAGCAGAGGCAAACATCAAAGTGTCTGGAATGGAATAGACTTCTCAGAAAGAATGTCAGATCTGCTGCATTAACAACTTCAAGTCAAGTTCAAGTCAAGGGGGCCACTTCCAAAGACAGAATACGAGTGGGAAAGATTGCACAAACAGAAACTTAAATATGCTGTTGAGAGCACAAAACACACACCAGCTGAACAAGCTGCTTCCCAGGTAAAAGTGTCTGCTGAAAGTCACCTGATCAAAAAGGACCCTATACGCATTTAGGTCATGATAAAGTTTCAAGTTGTTGTTCGCACAATGCTCCAAGGCCTGTGCGATGTACAAAGCAACTCGTAAACGCATTGCCCATTGCATGGGTTGTCTCTCCCCTGCCCAGTACATTCCACAAAAACCAAATCAAAATCCACAACACTTGGTCACTACTTATGCAAACAGCAGAACCGCATTGCAGAACAAGTGCACAGCAACAAAATAAAACGGTACTTACAATGGAAGAGATGCCTTGCTAGAGTATCATTAGGCATATACTCAGCAACTAGCAAGCGCTCGTCGCCTTCACAGCAACAGCCTAGAAGATTCACCAGCCTGTCATGTCGGACTTGCCCAACCCTCCAAGCTTCGTCCTGCATGCCCCGCATAACCCTACTATGTTATGGACGATGTACCCACTCTTCACCAAGATAAGTGTATTTTTTTAACAAAACAAGAAAAGGATCCCCGCCCTCGAAGCCCAAATATGCCAGAGCAGGTAAAGATTCATACTGCAAACTGCTTGGAATCGGGCCATGCAGCCTTTGGAAACTTCTTCACAGCGATCCAGTGATTTTGATCTAACTTCCCCTTGAAGACATGATTTGGAGCTTTTTCACCACTTTCTGACACTGTGTAGTCAGAGCTGAAACCATTTGTAGCAGCCCTCAGCTGATCTAAGGAATATTCTTTAAATGCTGGAACAGTTTCAGTATCAGCACGACCTCCATTCTCTGCATGGGCGCACAATCGTTAAGCCACAACAAAGGAAAGTCCCACAATCCGATTAATCCCGACACCTTTGCACCAACATAATTTTTTGTTCAGTTCTAACATCCCAACTACTTCGAGAGCCTTCAAGTTCCTCACAGCGTCTCTTTGTTCACGATGAAAGGGAAGGAAGCATGGTCGCAGGCAGAGCATCATCCAATGGCGTGTCAGGCCTACTCCAGTACTAGGAAATATTCGAAGAGGATCTGAAGAAAGATAGTCCAACTAAAAACGCTTAACGCACCTAGTTCCGCCCTCTCCGCTCCTTCCGACACTTGATCGACCGGTTCGCTGGACCTGGACCAAAAGCAGCCCATTTCAAACTCACAGCCTGCGCACGGAAAGGCACTTGCTTACGCCGACTCAGACTTCTGTTTGTTCCTGCTCGTCAGGTCTTGGCGCAACGTGCACTCCTAAACTGCACAGCATTTCAAGCTTCGTTCGAAAGGGAAGAAGGCTTCCCAAGCTCGCCTCATAGCAGTCTCTCAAAATTGGAGAAGAGGCACTCCTCTTTAGCCGCCACGAGATCAGAACACAGTGCAGCCGAGAAAGAAGAGGAAATCAAAGGGCGAGTCCTGGCGGTGCCAAGGCGAAATTTGCAGCGCAAAGCAACCAAAGAGCGAAGGCGTGAACAGACCCACGACGAGGCGGCCTTACATAGCGCTGAAGAGCTGAAAACTCTTGCCCTTACGGCACTATGCCTATCCCAGACCAGCAGTCATCCCAGCTTGTACCGTTTCCGCTAGGATCTGCCGATAGAAGCAACCACCGAAATCAGCCCTGCGGAAAATGGAAACGATTCTTGAGGGTGAAGGAGCTAGTCTTTATCTAGTCAAGGCCTAATCAATACCGCCTTGATTATATTTATTATATCCGCGCCTTTCCTGACCTACGGGTAGGAAAGGCGGCGTGCTGTGGAGACGGTGTCTCCTTTTATCTTAGATAACTTTATGGTTAGGTTAGTCATTCGACGTGAACTTGTACTCCAGCCTGGACACTTGTAGGTGAGTCTACACTCGTTGTACAACTACCCAGGCTGGATTCTCTAGGAACAAATCTTGGGAGACAAAAGGCAAACGGACCCCCAGCCGGCAGGCTAGGGACTCTCGTAGGCAAAACAGCAAGGAAATATGTTATCAAGATAGGATCCCAACACTTGAGAAGTCTAACCTACCGATATGGTATAATAAGGATTACAAACAAAGTGCGAGAGGTACTAAATACGAAGAATTTCAACCAGAGTTTGTTTGACAAATTAAGCAAGGAATACAAGAAGGCTTGCAGGACAAGAAGGAGAACCTACACAAGTCTAATAAATAGTAGGATGGCTACCAACTTGATCAGCGAACCAATTCGGGACCTGCAATTATGGTACGAACCCGGCAAATAATTATACGAATGTACAAAATGTATTCACTACAACAGAACACCATTGGCACCACCAGATGCCTACTCCATATTCACAATGGCCAAAGTCAATCAGGCTATTAAAGATATGAAAAATGGGAAGTCAGCAATTGAAAAATGTATTCACTACAACAGAAAACCATTGGCACCACCGGATGCCTACTCCATATTCACAATGGCCAAAGTCAAGCAGGCTATTAAAGATATGAAAAATGGGAAGTCAGCAATTGAAAGAGGTTTAACCGCTGAGATTTTGAAAGCTGCCATTGACACTGAGTTCCTAGCAACTATCGCACGTCCGTTCAACAACATATATGAATTTGGTGAGCTATTGTCCATGTGGGAAAAAAATATACCATTTGCCATATGCAAGAATGTGACAATGTAGTAACCAACAACTGCAGAACCGTGATGATAAAGCCCGTTTTTCATAAATTATGTAGCAAGACATGTGAACTAAGGATTAGAGAGGACAATATTCTACAATATAACACATGTTCAAAGTACAATTTAGCCAAGGATGCAGAGGACAAGATCATTTCGTACCATGTAAGTATAAGAAGAATGAGAACTAACCGGACACAAAAGTAAAGTGGGAAGGCAGAGAACGCGAGCGATAACGCTGGCACATGGCACAAGCCGCGTGCCATGATTGATGCTTGAGCCCTAATGGGCATATGTGTGCATACATGTGTATGTGCATATGGTGTTCCCTAAGTGAAATCCTATGAAACGCTTTGGTGAAATAGGCCCTGCGTGCAACACATACACTTGTATGTGGCCTTACTTGCATTTAGGCTATTTACGATATCCAAATTTCAACATAGCCGTCAATCTCCTCTTAGATCTGCCATGTTCAAAGGGGCTTTCAATGATGTGCCTGGTTTGTTGAAACAAAAGCACTTGCTTAAGTCTACCAGCCACCTCTTTGCTTGAAATTCCTGTGCCCACTACCAAGCTCGGGTTGCGATTGTTGCACATAGCACATATCATGCTAGCGGCCTATGCTTTGCGCTGATTTCATGTTGCGTGCCCACCTGTGGCCATACTGATCCAATGAGCGTGTGGGTCCTCGAAAGAGGCAATTGGCAAGCTATCATAGCGTGCCGGAGGTGGGGGATTTTCCCTCACATGAGGAGCAAGGAGGAGGACGAGAGATGCAGGCCAATGAGGGCCAAGTGGTGATTTATAAGGGCACTCCTACCATAGTAGGAGTGCAGCCTACCACGGTAGGAGGGCAACCTACCGCGGTAGGAGAGACAGCCCCAAGGGTGGGAGGGGTTCCCACCATCTCGTGGGTGCCAGCAGGAGAGGCACCCCATCAACCTACCACGGTAGGTAGCCAACCTACCGCGATGGTAGGTGGCACTCTACAGTAGGGACTCAACCCACCGCGGTAGGCACCACGCCCAGAGGGGCGCATCACCATGGTAGGGAAGAGGAAGGAGAGCCATGAGGGCACCGAGGGTCCGGGCCAGGCAGCCATCACCCGCGCCAGGAGGAAGAGGGGATGGAGCGCGCAGTGAGGACCGCCCGCCAGCGATGCCTGTGGGGACGAGGACGCTTGAAAATTCTAGCAAGAGGCCAACGGGGTCTGAATTGGGGCCCCTGGGGGATTTGCTAAGTGTCTGTGAGACACTTAGCCAAGTAGACTTGAAGAAGGCAAGGGAAATGGCAGCCTCCCTCTTGGCAGGTCAAGAGGAGGTCCGGGCGAACAAAGCCCAAGAGATGGAGGAGAGATGAGCGGGGACCAAGTGGCAGCTGGAGGCCATGGAGTCCAATGAGAAGGCAGCCAAGTTGGAGAAGGCTGTGGAGAAGCTCCAACAGGATATTATGGATCACAGGCGGACGGAGAAGACTCTGGAGGGGAAGCTATCCCAAGTGGAAGAAAGAGCTGTCCGAGCCACCGGCCAGCGAGACACGTGGAGGCAAAAGGCGGAGGACCATTTTGCCCAACTAGAGCAGGAGCGGCGAAGCAAATCTAAAGCTCTAGGGAGGGAAAAGCAGGCGGTCCAACAAGTGGAAGCACAGGAGCAAGTGTTGGCCACCCAAGCCATCAAGATCCGGGATGTAGAGGAAGAATTGCGGAAGACCCGATTGATCTTGGAAGTGAGGAGCACGGAATTGATCAACCAAGATCTCCGAGTGCAAGGGCTGGAACGCGAGAAGGATGCTTAGCAGGAGGAGAAGGAGAAGCTTGCCAAGCAGGTGGCAGACCTGGAACAGAGGAGGGCGTGAGAGGAGGAGCGCCACAAGAAGGTGGTCCATAGGTTGCTGGTAGTGAGAAAGAGGCGATTTCGGGCAGATTATGCCCTTCAATCAAAGCTGGCTAGCCAACTTAGAGAAGCGAGGGAGGAGGATGTCGCTTTACACGTGAGGGTGGGCGAAGCAACCATGGCAAGAGACGCCTACAGAGGTAGGTGTGAGAGTGGAGAGTGGCCCACGGAGCTCGACGACCTCCAGATGCAGTATCAGAGCTTGGGAGCGCACCTCCACAACCGGGTGTTCAAGGCCAACAACAAGGTGTTGCGCCTTGCTAAGAGGAGGACTTTAGGTCCTCATCATGATGACCGAGAGGCGCTGCTGCAAGTGAGGCCACAGGCTTCAGATTTTGATGAAGCCACAAGTGACATGGACTCCGAGGAGCCAGAATGTTAGAATAGTTAAATATTACTTATGTTACATTGTTATATACCTAGGTCGATAGGTTTACTCAAAACCCTAATGACAGTTATTAGTTGTAACCGTTCGTGAGACTTGGACAATATATCCTTGTTCTCTTATCGTTGTAATGTACCAGTTCCTTTTTTCCTTATGTTCATCTGAATGTCTAGCCTACCAATCTGATTCATGTAAACGCAACATGGTATCAGAGCACCACGTTCTGATCTTCTGGGCTATTTGGCTATTTGCATTTACCACATAATACTAGAATTTCTTGAAGCCGAATGGCAATTATTGCAAAACCCTAGTAGATGTGGAAACATGCCTCGCAAGCATCCTTGCAGGCAGTTCTGTCCAGAATTTGAGAACGCAAAGGAGCGCAGAGCTGAATTTGAAAGGCTCTACTTTAAGAAGACTCCGTCGCCTGCCAAAGTTAGAGACAGAGCACGTTTTCTTAACGCTTTTCTTGATTCTCATATTCCTGCAAACAGCCGTGCATCGTCATCAGATTGTGAATGCAAAAAGAAGCATACTGAATATCCAGCTGTCGCTCACAGAAAGCATTCCAGACCTGAAGTTTTCACTGAGCATCAGGCCATTCTCAACTCCATTCTGAACATTAAGAGCACAGTCTTGGAATACACGTCCCGAATTGATGCAGTTCAGATTAAACAGGAGTACATTGAGAAGCAACGTGTTTCAGATCTGATGACAATGGCAAACCAGAGACAGGTCGGACTGTGGAGCAAATTGTTATTTATAATTTTGTCTGCTTCCGCAGTATCATGGCGTCGAAGAACCCACGCCCGTGATAGGCTGCAAGAGAGGGACCGTCTGAATTCTCATAATTTTGATGCCTGGAGCTTTAGGGTGCGTACCATCCTAGAGGAGAAACTTCTCATGGAAGTTGTTGATGGGTCTGTTCCGAAGAAGGTTCACGGACAGCCCTCTGGTCCTCCTTCGCCTGGAGGAACTGTACCTAAATGGACAATGAAAGATGAATTAGAGTGGAAGCATAAAGATAGGAAGGCACGAACAATCCTCGTGGCCTCCGTATCGCAGGAGATGATACCTCACATCAGATTGACTGAATCCTCAAACGAGGTTTGGTCGTTGCTATCAGAGACATATGACTCAAAGGACATGGTAGCAGAGGCAGCAGCAACCCTGCAATACCAGACACTTCGCATGAAGGAATTAGACTCAGTTGAGAGTCATGTAGCCAAGTTCAGGGCCTGTAGAGCCAAACTTGCATCCTGTGGAGTGTTGGTAACTGAATCAAGAGCGGCCATACAGCTGCTTCTTTCGCTTCCACCTAGTTATGAACAGTTTAGTTCCAGCCTGCAAACCTCAGCAATAGTTAACCCTGCCACAGCAACTACCCCAGCATCTTCTAACCTTACAGTCCAGAAAGTTGTAGGGGCTTTGTTACAGTTTGAAGCCAATAGAAAACAAATGAAAGGTGGCTCGTCAGCTTCATATACCTCTCACAAACAAAGTGATACAGCATTATATGTTGGTAGGGGTAGGGGCAGGGGTAGGTTTAGAGGAAAGTGGAGAGGTGGTTTAGGCAGGGGTAGAGGTCAGACGTCCTTCTCTCATGCAAGTCAGCCAAGTTCAAACTCCACTTCCAAACCTGGAAATTGTAACTATTGTGGGAAGCCAGGCCATTGGGTTAAAGATTGCAGGAAGAAGGTGAGGGACGACAGTGCTAAGGGGCCTCATCCACCAGCAACACATACTGCTAGGGCTGCGACACCAGGGCTGCTAGTAGCCTTCTTGTCTTCTTCCAAAGCAGGTTGTCAGAAGTGGTTTCTCGACAGTGGAGCCAACAATCATATGTGTTCGAAGAAGAAATCCTTCATCACCTATGAGTCATCTCCTACATGCCACCAAACAGCAGTAGTGTTAGGAGACAACTCTACTATACCAATCAAGGGATCTGGAGCTGTACAAATTACATTGAAGGATGGCAGTTATCTTTTGTTAGAAGGTGCACTTCATGTTCCAGCTCTTGCCAAAAATTTGGTAAGCACTATGGCTCTGGGAAAAACGAATCTCTATAGGATTACGTCAAGGCAATCAATGTCGATCCACTTACTCGCCAATCACACATATAGAGTACACCACTCTTTGATTTGTACCTTCTGGACTTTGTGTCTGATGTACCTCGTGAGAAAGCTACTGCAAGTGTTACAGCCACAAACGTTAAAGCTGGAAATGCCTTTAAGTGGCACTGTCGACTAGGACATCCAAATATTCAAGCCATGAGGAGACTTTTGCGAGAAAAAATGGTAACAGGTTTTAATGAAAGTGAATTACCTGATCTTGATCTCTGTGTAGCCTGTGTGCATGGGAAGTAGTTTAAGTCCCACTTTGGCAGTGGAAAGACAAGAAAGCCTACAGAGATCCTGGATTTAGTCCACTCAGACATCTGTGGACCAATGTCTGTTCCCTCGTGGGGAGGAGCCAGATACTTTGTCGTATTTGAGGATGACAGATCCCATTTTGTAGTAACTGAGCTTCTCCGCCAAAAGAGTGAGGTGTTTCATAGCTTAACGTTATTCCGCATATGCGAGCAGCATTACACCAAATGTATTCGCTTACAATGGCAAGGAGTACATGTCTACAGCTTTTCAGGCATTTTGTCAGGAGAGGGGGATCACACGACAACTTACCATTCCGTACCATTCTGATATGAATGGACGAGTTGAACGGAGGCACAGGACTATTCAGGACGCCGCACGAGCCCTTTCCGTACTGTGGGCTGTTGCTCATCGTCGGAGTAGGCTGAGGCAAAGTTGCCACTATCTCCAATAGGTCAGCTGTGTCTTCCCTTCGTGGTTCCACCCCCTTCGAAGTCTGGACAGGTAGTAAACCTGATTTGTCTCATCTCAGAGTGTTTGGCAGCACTGCATATGCACACATACCAGATAAGTTACGTACCAAGTTTGCTTTCAAGTCTAAAAGGCATATCTTTATAGGTTATACAGCAGGAATTCACGGCTACAAGCTTTTTGATCCTACTTCTCGTCGAGTTGTTCATGCTAGGACTGTAGCCTTTGATGAGAGTGTTGTCTTGAAACCACCCTCCCATTCCCCTGATGATTTTTTAGACTCAGACGAAGTTTCCCTTCAGGAACCTCCTGTAGACACAGACAGTGAGGTTAGTGAGTCTGACTTTGTACATTTTCCCGATAATGATCCTTCTTACCCTGCTGTTCCACCTCTAGTTCCAAAGGTGCCCCTTACCGCTACTGTGGCTCGATGTCGATTCGTATGCCCCGATCATCATGGATGTTGATGAGCGCCGGATGTGATGCCCGCCACCGATGATCACCTGCTTTCTCCACCACTATCTCCACGTCGACCTGTTGAAATTCCAGATTGGTTTGTCGATGATCCTGTGGAATATGTAATCCCTCCTCCTCAGCTGGCCCCTCCTAGATGGTCTACCAGAGTTAGGAGACCTCCTGCACAGTGGGCTGAGCCGCCTTACCGGATTGAGGACTTTCGGAAGGTTCCTCGTCCGCTTGGTTCAAGTCCAGGGGAGGTAGTCATTGATGTTGTTGAGAGGGCTAATATGGTGGTGACTCCGGGTTATGAACCTTCATCATATAATGAAGCTATCTCTGGTCCTGAAGCTCATTTTTGGAAACAAGCCATCAAGTCGGAGTATGATAGTCTGATTGAGAATAAGACATGGGAAATCTGCCCTCCGCCTCAGGGGAGGAAAATTGTGACCTCTAAGTGGGTCTTCAAGCTAAAATATAAGGCGGACGGCAGTATTTCTAGATACAAAGCGCGGTTGGTTGCTCGGGGCTTTTCTCAAGTAGAAGGACTGGATTATCATGATACCTTTTCGCCTGTTGTGAAGGCTCAGTCCTTGAGGGTTCTCTTCTCGATGTCGGCGTTCTTCTCCCTGTTTGTTTATACACCAGATGGACGTCAAAACAGCCTTTTTACATGGTAAGTTGGAGGAGGAAATCTTTATGCAACAACCTGAGGGCTTCGAGATGGAAGGCAAAGAGGATCATGTGTGCAAGCTTCTCAAGACTATATATGGGCTCAAGCAGAGCCCCAGAGCCTGGTATCAATTTATTGATGAATACTTGCTGGGTCTTACTTTTCAGAAGAGTACTGCTGACTCGAACGTATATCGTCTGCAAGACCCCACAGGCTATGTCATATTAGCACTCTATGTAGATGACTGTATTCTGTTGGGCACTGATTTAGCACAGATTACAAAAGTGAAGGGCCTCTTATCTGTTCGTTTCGACATGGTTGACGTAGGAGAGCTTTCTTATTGTCTTGGAATGCAGCTTTACCGTGATCCTGCATCTGGAACGCTTACAATTCATCAGGAAAAATATATTTTCGACATGCTATTTAAGTACAAACTTACTGATGCCAAGCCAGCACTTACCCCTCTTGAGGCTGGCTGCAAGTTGTCCAAGGAAATACCTTAATCGAGCATGAGAAGTGAAATGGAGGCGATTCCTATGCTCAGTGGTTAGCTAATTTATTGCTCAATAACAGACTGGAGATATAGCTCTTCCTGTAAGCATGGTCTCCCAGCATCTCAAGAGCCCGGGAAGAGTACACTGGTCAGCAACAAAGAGGATTCTTCGCTATTTAAAAGGGACTTGTGACCATGGCATCAATTACACCAAGCAAGGATATGATGAAGAGGAGTTTACCCTTGTTGGTTACTGTGATGCCGACTGCACCCGCCAGTCTGAGAAGGTCGGTCTACACGCTTTTACTTGCAGGTCTTTGTGACATGGTCATCAGCGACAATGGTGTCACTTTCACACAGAGGTTTAATACTACCGCCCTCACACAAGCCTCCAAAGAAGCAATTTGGTTGCGAAGACTGTTAGCTGACCTTGGACATCCACAGAAGGGGCCAACCTTGATATACTGTGATAATCAGTCAGCCTTGGCATTGGCTCAAAACCCAGTATTCCATGCCAGAACAAAACATGTGGAAGTCCACCATCACTTTATACGGCATGCAGTTGAGACTGGTTAGGTTACGCTGGAGTATGTGCCAACAGATTCCAATGCTGCAGATATTTTTACCAAGTGCTTACCCAGGGTGAAGCATTACCAACTTAAGGAGGCGTTAGGAGTGTTTAGTCCACGTCAACCCTTCAACAAGTCCAGCAAAGATTAGTTACAGTAGTCTGAGGAGCAGTAGGTAGGAGAGTCTTGCACTAACAGTGTCTTTTCTACCTAGGTCTGTCTGTGTCTAAGGGTCTAAAATTCTTCAGAGCTAGAGGGGGATAGGAATTTGGATTTTCCCCTCTTGCTCATCTCATGAAGCTCATCGAAATTTGGGTCGAAGTCTGGTTTGTCTTCCTCAGACCCATCTTCATTCTCGTCCATCCAGACCATACCTGACTCCTCAGCCATTCTCTCCCGTGAAACTGGACTCTCACACATAAAGCAGACATTAGCAGTAGGTCAAGTCACAGTGAGCAGGTGTTTGACAAGCTGTAGAACCTGTACATACCGTAGTAGGAAATAAAATTCCCGTCTTGTCCACCCCATCTGAACCAATTTTGCCTGAACATGGTGACCTTAGAGGTAGGGCAGATGTAAACCTCTGGGGTCATGGGGTCGTCCGCTCCGTCCCCGTCAGTAATCACACGTTTCATCTTATAGAGGTGGCCTAAGGGCATCTGAAAGTCTCTGGGCCGGTAGCTCTCAGGCATTACGACAACGTCGAGGGCCTCCGTTAGCTTCTCTGTTCTGGTCTTGACGAAGCTGTGATTGTATGAAGCAGGGTGTCTTGAAGAAGTAGCTACAGCCTGCTTGAGTCTTGCCACCTCCCGCCTCAGCTTAGCTTCCCTTTCTCCCGCTTCAATCATGCATTTACGCCGGCCTCATGACTCCTATCCGACATCCTCGATTGTCACCGCTTAGGATGCAGGTGAGGAGGAGCATCGTCAGGACATCTGCAGAGCTTGCGTCTCAGGGCAGTGGTACCAGGTGACTCCTTCTTCACAGGTGAAGCAGGTGCTAAGCTCGCGTGACCAGCCTGAGCCTCGCTCTCAGATGCGCTGTGGTATCCCGTATCTGGCTCGTCATATTCAGGATCAGATAGGTCAATTGGAGCAGCTTTGGATCCAGCCATGGCGCAACGGAAGCGTGAATATGTTAGGAGGATTCGTGAGCTGAAGCTCAGTAGCTGAAGCTGGAGCGTAGTATTAAAGGAGTTCAGACTGCGGGGCTTGCGTGTTACCGTTTTTTAGATTTCAGCTATTATTCCCGTTTAGGCTTTTAGCTGTATATACAATGAGAGGGGGTGTTAGAATAGTTAAATATTACTTATGTTACATTGTTATATACCTAGGTCGATAGGTTTACTCAAAACCCTAATGACAGTTATTAGTTGTAACCGTTCGTGAGACTTGGACAATATATCCTTGTTCTCTTATCGTTGTAATGTACCAGTTCCTTTTTTCCTTATGTTCATCTGAATGTCTAGCCTACCAATCATGTAAACGCACATGAAGGAGAGAGGGAGAGGAAATAGCAGAAGGAAGGAGATGGCGCGGGAAGTGCAGGGGGTCAACCTACCACTGAGGGAGACCGCCTACCTGTAGAGTAGGCAGCCCTATCGCGGGAAGGTGGACCCACGAACGAGGTCCGAGGCAGAAGCAGCCATGGGGCCTTGTAGAGGATGGAAGGCCGGGGATCCAAAGCACAGGAAAGATGACAAGGTGGTTGATAAGGGACAGCCGCCGGAGGAGACCAAGGATGGGGTCCGCCCCGTCGGAACAGGAGAAGGGGTGAGAAATTCTCACACCCCATGATCAAGGGAAGAATCGGGACCCGGGAAGGAGTCCAACACGAAGAAGGCCCGGAGGAATCACTAGGGAGGAGACATTGGTGAGCCACGACTGGGGGAAAAGGGGTCTTTTGGGAATGCTCCATGATAGGTATGGACAAACCAAACAGCAGGCAAGGGAGCCAAGAAGACATTAGCCCATGAAGTTTTCTCCAAGGTGAAGACAGGAGAACAGCATGGAGGAAAGGGACCAACCTACCATGGTAGGAGGCCAACTTACCCTGAGGGCCGCCACCTACATCGGAAGGGTGCCTTGAAAGAGCGCACCAACGGAGAATGGAAGATAGGCCGCTTGGAGCACGGGCGAGGCGAATTATCCGGAGAATCAGGGAATCAGGCGCCCACGCGGAAGAAGGGACAAGAAGATTCTTGCCCCACAAGTCAGGAAGAAGACAGAAACTGGGGAGGTGGCAGGAGCAAAACGAGGATGAGAAAGCCAACCAACAGGGAACACGTCACCGCCTCAGCAAGATAAGGACTCAAGTTGGTCAATGCCCATTAATGCACTTTGGGAAGTGGGAAGGATAGGTGGTGTAGACTGAAGTTATTCCAAGGTTGACATAGGTGAACTTGCTAGAATAGAATTTACCCGAAATCAGACAGCAGACTTGGATGCCAGAACTTAAATGCTAGCGGTAAGAAATTATAAAATATTGAGAAAGGTGGCCTGCAGCAGGCCCACCCAAGGGAGGTTGTATGTACAGGTCCTCCCTATAAAAGGAGGGAGTTTGTGAAGTAAAATTATCGTGTCTTGCGCTCCCATCCTCCCGAGTCCTTCGCTTTGTGTGCGTGACTGCATCACAAGCCAATGCAAATGGCCTGCACAGAGGGAGTACGCCACTGGCCTGAGTGGTGGGGCGGAGGGCTTGTTCACCGCAGCGCCCGCCACCGCTCACTGTAGAATGGTTGCCGTGAATTGTTTTGCTTTGAGTGTGTGGCGATGCTCAAGGAACTCTGAGGGTAGACTCATGAGGAAAGACTCTGGAGGTTCTCTCAATCTGCAAACCACACTAGCAACCGCCCAAGGAAGAACTTCTGCTAATTTTGGACGGACTGTGCCAGCTGTATAGCGAGTTGGAATTAATGAGCCAAGCAAACGGCATTAGAGTAGGAGATCGTGGAAGGAGGAAGGGTAGATGAGTAGAGAAGGAGAGAGCGTTGTTGATTGAGAAGGTTGTGAGGGAGCTTAGAGTGTAGGAAAAACGGAAGGCCATAGGCTACAGAACGAATCCCAAATATGCAGTAAGAGGGCGCTCCCTGTGGGGAGAAGATTGGTCTTAGGAGTAGGGACGAAATTGCGGTGTGGGCCAAGGGGTCCCTGGGCGCGCTCGTGATAGACTCCCTGCTGCTAAGGCATGACCTGCAATTGTATGGTGTCATTGTAGGTCGAGGATTGAGTGAAGGAGCAGGTGTGTGCAACGTGAGGGAGAGTAGTGGGTGCCTTGCTTGTTTAGGGAAATGAGGTAGTGTGTAGAGTGCGTGATCGATTTCCCAAGATCCGACCGTTCACACAAGTCTCATGGGACGAAACCCAACGTATTTAAACGGCAAGTGGGATAAGTGTGGGCGCAGAGGTGAATCTCTAAGCCCGGGATTTTCCTCCGCATGTGATGTTCACTGGAAGGGGTAGAGGAAGAGATCGAGGCCGAGGCCGTGGTAGAGGACTTGTTTCTTCACGACCCAATCCCAACCAATATTGACTCGGCGGCGAATCCTCGTCTTCTTCAACACCTACAAAAGGTAATAAGAAGACTGGAGTTATTATTTGTAATTGGTGCAGAATTCCAAATCATATGGAGAAGGACTGCAAGAAAAAGAAGAACGGCGAGCCTAGGAAGGAGGCCGCACCTGGAGCACATGTTGTAGTGAAGAAACAATCTTCCACAACACCATATTTTATTGTCGGTGATGGCATCATCAAAGCCATCAAACCAATTCTCGATGACAAGGGAGCTACATCACATATCCGCTACAACAAAAACTCTTTGAGTCTTATTTACCCATGTGACACCAAACTCGTCTATTGGCGATGATCACAACCTCCCCATCTCTGGTGTAGGTTCAGTTGTTCTCAGATGCTCTTCAGGCCAAGGTCTCTCTCTTTCCCATGTCCTTCACGTACCATCCATGTGCAAAAACCTAGTGTTTGCCGCTAGCTTATGTTCCGATCATAGCATGCAAGTTATTCTTCACGTAGATATTTGTCTTATTTCTTATCTCACAAGTAAGTTTTATACCATCTGCTCCGACACTAGAGGACGGTCTATATAAACTGTCAGTCCAAGTGGTTCCTTTACATACCATGAATGTAGTGTAGCCACCCACAATTCTGCCACCTTCTCCAACACCACACTTTGGCATTGTCGCTTAGGTCATCCTAACAGCCAAAACTTGAAGAGGGGTAAAAAGGAGAAGTTGGGCTCATACATCGAGCAGTTCTACTCACACCACCATGCAGGCGGTACGGTGGTTCGCGGCCGGATTAGCCAAACCCATGGCTTAGCACGTCCAGCTACTAGCCAAGAAGGATGTGGACAAGGCGGTTAGAGCGGTTGAGAACTACGAGGAATCGTTGCACCAAAGGAAGAAGAAATCTACCCAGGGGGGCAAGAAGAAGAAGAAGAGAAGGAGTTCGGATTCCGAGGAGGAGGAGTCCTCAGAAGAGGAGGACGAGGAGTCGGAGGTCTCGTCAGAGAAAGAGGAGGAGAC
>MU008241.1:0-20861 GCA_010909165.1 Anthoceros angustus | reverse complement strand
TGTGCCGGTTCGTCATTCAGCCGCGACCTGCACGCTGGCCGAGACGCCGCGCGCCAGCTTCGCGGGCGGAATGCCGTCGAGGGTTTCCTGCAACGTGACATTGGCGAGGAAGGCGGCAATGTGGCCGCCCAGCGCGTGCCAAAGACCGTGTGTGAGGCAGCGCTTCTCGCCGAGACAGCCGGGGCTTTCCTCGTGACAGCGCGTCATGCGCGTTTCCTCTTCCACAGCGAGGAGGATCTGCGCGATCGAAATTTCGGACGCATGCTTCAAAAAAGTTTGGACACATGGCAACACGCCAGTCCAAACCCCCGTACGAGGATGGTACGCTATGCCACGCCAGCTGGAGAAACCCGACCGCCCACGCCGCTCACTTGCAAGACCGCTCCCGTACTGCAAATCGAAGATGCGCAACTTGCGGAGTGGGAGGAGGTTCCCAGGGGTCCGAAGCCAGTGAGGAGTGAGGGAGGTACGGTTGGTCCGAAGGAGAGGGAGGACGGCGCCGAGGTTTTGGAGGTATCTACCCATAGTCGCCAGAGAGAGAGACAGGTAAGAAGACAGTTGAAGCGGAAGAAGACGGGAGGGAGTGCTACGGACACTGAGGACGGTAGCCAAGCTGGAAGGGCAGTAAAAGATCCGGCCAATGAAGGAGAGTTGATACGGGCAACTCTACCCGAGGAATTACCCGAAGAGAGTTCTCCTGGGCAGGAGAAAGAAGAAGAGGTGGGTCCCCCCAAGGTAGCACCCCAATTTCTGCCGGATGTTGTCCGGGAGGTAACGGAAATGCTACAGGAGGAAATGCGCCAGTATCCGGAGGCCGTCCGGACGCGAATGGCTGGAGGGGCTTCGGAGGGAGAGCCCAGTAGGCTGCAGCAGCTACCCCGGGGGCCTACAAAGACCCCCACCCCCTTCAACGTGGCGAACCTGATGATGAATCAACAACACCTGGTGTCGTTCCGGCAGCTGTTGAGGGACAACCCGAAGTATCGCCAGGAGGTCCGTCGGGCCATTCGGGAGACGCAACCGCGCCGAAGCACCACATCCCGGAAAAACGACACCGTGGAGGTGAGGGTGGTGTTCCATACAGACCGGGAGTGCCAGTGGTATAGGTGGAAATCGCCAGGTGTATCATTAAGGATGTACCTTTTGACACGGGGTTGGGTGTCAACCTCATCACGGAGGCCATGGCTAGGAGGTTGGGGTTCACCACTTTCGAACCCTCAACCAAGACCCTGACGATGGCGGACATGTCAAGGCGAGATCCAGCAGGGGAACTGGAGTCCTAGCCACCATAGCCGGCGCACCTTATACGTTGGATTTCGTAGTTATCAAACCGGCAGGACCATTGGGGTATGAGGTGCTGTTGGGACGGCCCTGGCTTGGACTGGCTCAAAAGAAGCTACACTTCGGGAGAAAGGAGATTCACTTCAAGCCAGTGGACTGGGACTCTAAGGTGAGGGAAGGAAGGGTTGCAATCACATGGAGAAAAAACACCTATTGTGGGAGATCATGAAAGCACACGAAGGGTATACTCAGTCAAGACACCACGATGTAGAGCAAGACAACATGGATGAGGTATACATCATAGGGAAAACCCCTGGGCTTCCCGAGGCCTCTAGCGCCACACTTATCCCACCGCTCAGACGTTGGGTTTCGTTCCCATGAGACTCAGTGGTGAGGTCTTGTGATAACCAATCGCTTCCGCAGCGGTGACACAACTTCAGCTTCTAAACAAGCAAGGCGCCTCACTACTCCCCATGCACTGCACTCACTTGACCGCCTCCGAAGACTACCACCTCAACCTACAACGACACCATTGCAGTCCCGCCTTAGCCAAAGGGGAGCCTACCATGGGCGCCTGTGGGACCCCCATCCGCGCCGGCACTGTCCCTACTTCAAGACCAACTCTCCACCTGTGGGGAGCCTTTTACTTGGTGATTTGGGATCATTCCTCAGGCTCTACCTGTGCCTTCCACCAACACCACACCTCTAATCCTCTACTCATCT
Source organism: Anthoceros angustus (assembly GCA_010909165.1). Lineage (NCBI taxonomy): Eukaryota > Viridiplantae > Streptophyta > Anthocerotopsida > Anthocerotales > Anthocerotaceae > Anthoceros > Anthoceros angustus. The sequence continues at coordinate 18,857 of MU008241.1, read as the reverse complement.
CCTCATCCTCTTCCTCCTATTCTAACCTCGCTGGGCCATCGGGCTTTTGACTCGCCTCACGACAACCGCCTGGGTCGGCCTCCACCAAAGAAGTTCTTCCTCACGGGCTATGAGTTTGACACGAATGGAGAGCACCTCCAGGGAGTCTTTCCCTGTGGATCAACCTCTAGCCGAGTTCCCAGGCATTGCCACACCCAAAGCAAAGCAATTTCACAGCAACCATTCACAAGGGGAGCAACTCATTTAGGCGCTATGAAGCAAGCCCCACCAAGCACTCCGACCACCGCGATTTCCTCTCTACTGATCTTTTCATACCGGCACGAAATTCCTTTTATAAGAGCAAAGGACTCGGAGTATGGAAGCGCAAGACATGATAATTTACTTTGTGAAATCCTCCTCCTCTTATAGGAGGTCTCCTACTGACCTCCCTTGGGTGACCTACCGCAGTCACCTTTTCCAATATTCTATTATTTCCTCACAGCATTTAAGACCTAGCATCCAAGTCTCATCATTCGATTAGGTAAATTCCATTCTAGCAACTTCACCTAAGATCATCCTTAAAGGATGTCACCCTATCTCACCCATCCTTCCTATTCTCTCCAAGTTCATTTATGGCCTTTGACCATACTCTAGTCCTCATCCTCACTGGGTGGACGGCCTCCTCGTGGATTGGCCTCTCGCCCCTCTTTTGCTCTTGTCCCCTCCCAAATTGCCTTCTTCCTAGCTTGTGGCACATGTTGCTTCCTCCTCGCTCGCGGGTGGCGCCTTGGTTCCGCTTCATCCTCCAAAGAATCGCCTCCACGCACTCGTGTGTCTCGCCCACGCCCGCCCGCTGGTCGCTGCTTTCATCTCATCAAGTCCGGTGACCACTGGGTAGTCCGACTACTCTACCATGGTAGTTTGGTCCCCATTCCTTCTTCTTCATCGGGTGACCCTCGGGTTGAGATTCTATGACCGCTTTGACGGCACTAAGTTCAAAATATGGTCCAAACGTATGCTCGCCTTAAATACCGTAGATCTAATTGGCATAGTTGATGGAACTGTCAAGCCCACTGGGCCTCGCCTCGACTCTGGTTGAAACAAGACAAGCTTGCTATGCATATCCTTATTCGGCCTCGATGAAGTCACTCTTCATCATTTTGATGGGGCTACTGCTGAAGTTTGGCTAGTAGATATTTTTCAATCTACCAATGTTATGACATTATAACAGCGTAATCTAATTTTATTACGCATGCATAATAATGAGAGCATTGGTACTTATGTTGGAAGTTTCGATATCTTCGGCCCAGCTTGTCGCTTTAGGCACCCCTTATCGGAATTTGAAGCTTGTGTCCAACCACGGCCTCCCTTCCCGCCATTTCAAGCATTTGTGTCCTCTCGTAATGGCACGCTCGAGAGGCTCATCAGTAAAGGCCGTCAGACACCCAACATTTCCATCTCCGAAATTGCCGCCTCCTTCAAGAGGAGGCTTTGATTCAACGCCGCACTTCAAGCATGGTGGTGAACGAGTTATGTTCGTAGCAAAGGCCGTCAACGCCACAAGCTGACGCCGTCCTCCTCCACTGAGAGACGGCCCTTCATCGCGCTTCTCCGCTCCTTCTCGGTCCTTCCTTCTCCAAGCTCGGGGTTCCAGCAAGCCTACTTGCAATCGTGCGATCTGTGCCACCGGAGCCCGACCGCAAGAAGAAGAAAGTGAGCCTCGACGCCTTCCAAGTCCGCTAATATGGCCTCGACCTCCAAGCGTAAACAGCCGACATTGCCTCACATTGGTAGCTTCAATATAAGACCTCTTGGCTATTGGACTCACCGACATCCGCCATCACCATATGTTTCTCGATTATCTCTACCAAGATCAACGCGTTTTGTTCTTCTGATGACTCCGGCCTTACTATTGCGGCACTGCACTTTATTTTTACTCTTGAAGATGGTTCGCCCTTCTTTTAAGTGATGTGCTACATGTTCCGCAAATGGCGAATCTTATCTCCGTCCGACACTTGGTGAAGGACTTTCAGGCTAGAGTTCGGCGAGGCGATTGCCTCACAAGATCTATTCCCCCGGTCGCGGGTTGCTAGAGGTCGTCCGCGATGACCTCTATGTCTTCTCCACGTGGTGATCACCCTCGACCAGTAATGGCCATGCTCAGAGGAGAGTTCTCGCAAAGGTGACTCCTATTATGGCATTCTCGGCTTGGACATATTAATCATGATAAGCTTTTAGAGATGTCTAGGGATTTATTTAGGGATAAGCTACCACACTTTTCATGACTCCTCCGTTATGTGAACCTTGTATATATGCTAAACAACGTAGCTTCCCTATCCTACTCACCGCCGTCGCTACTCACCCCTTGGAGTTGGTCCATGTTGATCTTTGTGGTCCACTCTCCCTTCACTTGGCGCCGCACTTTATGACTATTGTTGATGACTAGTCGCTATACCTTTGCTATTCCGCTCAAGTTGAAGAGTGATTCCTTCGGCTCCTTTACTCCTTTTGTCACTATGGTCGAGCAAACCGGTTGCAAGCTTTGCATTAGATCGACAATGCGGAGAATTAAATAACCGCAATTTAAGGACTTCGTCTTGAGAGGGGATTATCCGCCGTTTTGGTTCCCTATACTTCGGAATGGGGTTGAAAAGGCCAGACCGCTCGCCATGGCCCGCCATGCTAGCCCGCCGCCCCCAAACCCTTCCCGGGCGGTTATGGCGATTCCGCAGGGTTCTTTCCAAGTCCCGCCGACACCCTTTGAGTCTGGCATGGATATAAGCCTCTTATTACTCATCTTCGATTTTGCCCCCGCCTATGCTAATATTCCTTCTCGACAAGCCGCTGTGCTCGCAAGTCGGTATTTGTGGCTATGGCGAGGACCGTAAGGCTTATAAACCGGTTGACTTGGATACCCATGCTATTGTATATGCTCGACCACTTTTGATGAGGCTCGCTAGCATCCGCCGCTCGAGTCCATGGATTCCGGGCTCCTTGACGACACGCTTCTTCCGACCAAGGTGACCTTATGCCTGAGTTTTTGACTCAGCCCTCTGTTGACTGTCCCGCAACTTTGCTCCATCCCTGGCCTCTTCACCTCAAGCAGCACCTATACCTATTGTTCCTGCTCGAGAGGGGGAAGATGAACAGCCATTGTTGATCCTTATGAAAACAGAAGACTTTGGTGCTCTTAATCCACAAGACCCAGATGCCTCGCTCCACCTTCTCCGTAATACTTGATCCATGAGCGGGTATCCTTCGGCCATCACAACCGAGACACCTGGAATGATCCCTTTGATTTAGAGTTCAATGTCTACACCACCACTGCTGTAGGTCATTTCAACGCCTTCAATGTTGCCCCTTCAGAGGGAGATCCTCTCACTCTTCAAGAGGCATATTCGCAACCATATTCATCAGCTAAGTGGAAGTTCGCTATTGATGATGAATATAATTCTCTTATAAAAACAATACTTGGACTCTAGTAAACTTGCCTAAAGGCAGAACTACTGTCAAATGTAAGTGGGTTCTCAAAACTAAATTCCAGGAGGTTGACCCTCGTATTCGCTATAAGGCGAGACTAGTGGCTAAGGGTTATAGTCAGAAAGAGGGAGTGGACTATCAGGGCGATAAGGTTTATTCACCGTAGTCAAGGTGCTTGAGAATGCTCGGCTTTATGTGCCGAGCTTAACTGAAATTTATCACTTGATGTTTGTACCGCTTTCCTTTATGGTCATCAAAGAAGAGATCTATATGGATCAACCAAGACTATGAAGATGAGCAATACCCAAACAAGGTGTGTAAACTTATTCATTCTATTTACTAAAGCAAAGCCCACGCTTTATGGTATGAGAGAATGGACTCTTACCTCAAGAAGATAGGTTTATCCAAAGTGAAGCGACACCAATATCTATGTACTCGCAAGGACAGCCTTTGTGGTTGCACTATATGTTGATGACTTAGTTATTCCCGCAACAATATTGAACTAGTTAACAAGATTAAAGTCGACCTTAGTAAAGAATTCGAGATGAAGGATCTCGGCAAAGTTAAATATATTCTTGGTATGCATGTACATAGAGATACCATCGGTGCTATCTATCTCCATCAAGGAAGATATGTAGTGGTATGTTAAAACGCTTCAATTTGGAGAATGCACGCGGCCCACACCGGCGCCGAGGTGCTTTCATCCGCTGCCCACAATCAACAGGAAAAGAAAGAGATGGAAAATATTCCTTATCGTATGGGAGTTGGTACTCTCATGTTCTTGAGTAATCGACTGCACTGATATCTCAAATCAGAAATGCTATTGCTCGAGAATCCGGGAAAGGATCACCGGGTTGCTCTCAAGCGCATCATGCGTACCTCAAGGGTACTCCAAATTATGGCCTCGCTTCAAGCCTGGAAAGAAGCACATCGACATGCTTTGTCGATGCAGATTGGGCTTGGACCGACACCAAAAGTATCTCGATATTGCTTTCTTGCGGCTTCACAGTTAATTGGTCTTGTAGAAAACAAGCTGCAATATCACTTTCATCAATGTAATCGAGTACAAAGCACTCCAAGCCGAAAGAGGGAATGGGAAAGAAAGCTATGTGAAGATTTGGATATGAAGCAGGAAGGGCCAACAGTGCTTAATTGTGACAATATGTCAGCCATTGCTCTTGTCGCTAATCCTGTCTTTCATGCGCGCACGAAGCATATTGAGATTCAACACCATTATATTCGTGACGCTGCTGAGAGAGGAATTGTTAAGGTATAAAGATGTACCCACGTATGACAATACAGATATAATCGACAAAATCCTTGCGAAGTTCAAACACTGCCCACAGAGAAGGGCTTGGATTGGTTGATGTGACTTTTTGAAGCCGGACCACCACACATTTGAGGCGATCTTATCTCGTAACGTTCGATTTGAAGTTGACTATTGTAGACCGCTTGCTTCAATCTTACTTGACCGGTGACGATCGGTGAGTTGAGTTTAGTTGAAGACCGTAGTACTTATACAATACTCCAGGCAAATGATTATTAGTTCTTTGATTTAGATAACCCAACTAGTCCGAGAGGGAGAGTTAGAAGCATGCATTGGTTATGGTTACCTTAGCTAAACCCAAGTGGTCATACCTTTGGTATCTTGTACCGAAGAGGTACAACTCTTCTACTGTGCTATAAAAGCCCACCTCTTGTAATCAATTGTATCAATTAGTAAAGCACTAAACTTGATCAAACGCCCGCAGCACCTCAAACTCTCGGGACATGCTCCTAGCCCTAATCTCACTGTCGGCCTCTTGCTGGAACACCCACCTCCCGCATTCCCTGGGCCATCGGCCGGGCGAGGCCTCACCGCCCCATCCGCCTTTCCGCCTAGCTGGTGATGGCGGCTCGCCTCAGCTCAAGGCTGCCTTCCTTCCTCTTCCCACCGCCAGACGCTAGCTCACCGGGCTCGCCACCGCGTAGGGAACCCCTACTGCGGCTCCTGATTGCTCACTGGTGGTAGGCTACCAATGAGTCCGCCTACCTACGGGGTAGAGGGTGCCTCCTCACTGCACCCATGAAATGGTGGGGACTCCTCCCACCCTTGGGTCAGCCACCCACCGTGGTAGTCCCCCTCATAGACTACCACCGGCCCTCTATGGCCGGATTTGCTCTCCTCCTCCGGCCTCCTTGTGGGGAAAGGCTCCCACTCAAGAACCTCGCTTGCCTCCACCTCTTCAATCCTCGGACCCGGCGTGCTTGTGGAGGTCTGCCCTCCCATGGTCTTCCTTAGAGCGAAGGGCAAAGGCCGCTCTAAGCTTGGCTAGAGGTGAATGATCTCGAAAGGATGCCAAGCATCCTCAAGCTCTTTGCTGGTCAAGAGCCCCTCCGTTTCCCACAAGTGCACCAAATAGGTGCTGAGGTAACATGGCCTTGGCCCTTCTTCATCCACGGAGTTCGCCCTAAGGAGTTTCTCCTTGTGATGGATGTAGGCCTCATACATGATGGTGCCCCAATCCGGCTTAGCTCCTCGCGAAATCTTCCACAAAAATCGGAGGAAGTTGGTGTTGAAATAAGAAGTCCGTTGGTAATTCACCAACCCCAGGACAATTTTGGCAAAGAGCCTCCACTTGACTCCTTGATGTCAGTTTGCCTTCCAGCCGCTTCTTGGCGTGGCCTTCACTCCCATCCATCATGTCTAAGACCTCTTGTGGGATTTCGGGAAATTTCTCCCTCTCCATTTGTCCTCTCAAGGAGAGCAATCAGGAGCTCTCCTCCTCGCCTTCCATACACCGCCGAATGCTCCAAATCCAACAAGTGGTTCGAGCTTCTCCAACAAGGCAGTACGCCTGATTGATGAAGGTTGATGTAACACTCCTCAATCAACTCTAAATTGGTGTAGGCCCACTTGCGGCCATACACCCATTCCAGTTGGATGTTTTCTTCCTCCGCCCACTGCCTGAAATCCACCAAATTCCTGGGGTTGAGTTGCCCTACAAAACACGTGAATTGTGGCATCTCGAATTCCCCTCCGCCTGGCGGCGCGGCTCCTGCTGCTGGCTTCTTGCCCTTTCCTCCTCCCGAGGATGAGCCCTTGGCGGGCGCCGCCTTCCCCTTGCCTTTCCCTGCTCGAGGCATGGCGCCTTTCCACTTTCCAAGCGCTTCTAAGGAAGGGAATTACTCTCCAATCGCAAGCTCTCTCGCCCTTCTAACGCCTCAGCCCAAAAATCCTCTTGGTGGAAAGCAACACAATCGTGAGTTAGCCTGCTTAAGCCCCCACTCCCTCTTCTCTCTTCGCTTTCCAAACGGAGGTTACCGTCTAAATTACTTGCGCCTTCCTTGCGACCCTTCCCTCAATTGCGCCACTCCTTCCACTTGCTCGGTGCTCCACCTTCGCCTCCTCTCAACGTCTCAAGACGGCCTCACGCTCCAGCTGCACTCTTCTCCACCTCCCTTTTCCTCGCTCTCTTCTCCGGGGTCACAGCTAGGGCTTCCTCTCCCCACTTTCATGCGCAAGACTTGTCTTCCCTTTGCAACCGACGGATGGCAGCCACGATGACAGCCTTTTCTTCTTCTTACGCCCAACTCCAACCCGTCTCTTGCCAAGTGAGGATACCTCGGTTCGAAGAGAGAGTTGGCGCTGCCCACACTGCACTTTGCCCTCCTTGGATTGCTGCCACCTGGAGACTCCTCAACCCTAGATTTGGTTTACTATCCTAAAATACCTAATCCTGCCTAAATTGCCTATTTCTCTGTCCTATTTGCAACCCCTAATTAATTGCCTTCTAATTAATCCTATGCATTTATTCCCCTATTGGTAGGCATATATAGTGGATATCCCTCTATCCTATTTTCCCTTTTTGGCCGAGGCTTCCCTCATCACATTTATCTAGTGGTGTGGCTCTATGGTGGTAGTCTCACACCACCGCTTTCTCGCCGGGATTGCCTTCCTCGCATTGGGATCATTTTGACCCGTTTCTTTTCCTCAAGATATCCTCTCTGCCTTCCTAACAGTATCCTACAATTCCAGCTTCAAAGATTTCAGAAAATTCCCAGCATGATCCCCTTCAATTGTTTTAAGCCAAAAAAAATCAAATTCGTTCTTCCTCCGGCTCTTTTGGGTTGGTTGCCCAAACTTTTGCATTCCACATACTCCTTCTCACGTTTTGCGCCCCTAAGAAACAAAACTCAGGTTGAAGGTATTTCAACCTTCCACCCATTCACTCCGTTGGTCGGCAAGAAATCTCCATCCAAGACTGCGCTGCAGATCCATTCTCATATACCGCCACCACGTCATAAGGTCCCATCCATCTCAACCTAAGCTTCGGGAAGTCGTGTAGCGACTATCGATAGAAGAAATCCAAACTCGCCACGATAACCCCACCTTCGCTCTCATCCTTCCATCATGCCTATCTTTTCTAAGCTCTTGAATTTGCTGGGTTTCCTCTAAAGCATCTTCCCTACGTTCCTCCTGTTCTATGAAAGATTCTAATCTAGCTACTTGGCTATCCTCTATAGTCATGCGCTCGTCCTTCAGAATCCTATAGGTAGCTACTTCGAATTCCACGGGCATCACAAGGGACATGCCATATGTCAGGTAATAAGGGTCTTCTGGTTACACTTCCCGTAGTCTGTAAGCCGCTAATGTAATTTAGCATCCCAATCGTACATGTGTGTTACGGTTACCTTGGTAAGGATTGTGCATAACAACCTATTCATCTTCTCCGTTAATCCGTTCGCTTTGGGGTTGTAAGGAGTCGTCTTTCGATGCCGGATGTTGAAGTAGGTGGTTAGAGACTCAACGACGGAGTTGAGGAAATGAGTTCCCTGGTCGCTGACCAACTCTAAAGGACACCCGTACCTCGTTATAATGTTCTCAAAGAGAAACTTCGCCACTGCAGGTGCGTCGTCCTTTCTTGTCGCCTCCGCTTCCACCATCTTCATGCAGTAGTCCGTAGCCGCCAGAATGTACTGCTTCCTCGTCCACTGGGTGGGTGGCTTGATCGGTCCAACAAAATCTATCCCCCACTTTTCAAACGGTGCTAGCGGTAGTATATAGGTGAGGGGCCATTGTGTCGACAGTGTAGGCCGCCCAACCCTCTGACACGCGTCATACCTTCGAATAAATTCCCACACATCCTCTTGCATCGCAGCCCACCAGAAGCCTGCACCTAAGATCTTCTTCACGGTTATCTGTGCTGAATAGTGGCCACCGGCCTCTTCTGCATGTAGCGCCTCCGTGACGAGCGCAGCTTCTTCGACCTCCAGACACCGGATCTTTTCATCTGGGCCAAGCTTGTATAGGACTCCTTCCCTTCGACAATACAGTGCAGCCTTACGAAGAAAGACTGCGTACCCCTCTTGGGACAAACCATCAAGCATGGTTCCATGCTCCAGGAACTTACGGACTTCGCCGTTCAGCAGGTACCTCGGGCATGGTCGACCTTCACGTTCGAGTCTCTTCCTTCCATTCATACCACGTCGCTTCCTGCCAACTCGCCTACCGGCAGTTCCAGACGTTGCCGTCCCATTTGCCAAACCACTTCCTCCTTGCTTGGTCCATGTCGTGGAGCCCCTGTCTTGCAACTCATCGGCCAGCCCTTCCTGCGAAAATTCTTCAGCTTCTCCTATTTCTATTGATCCGACCTCGCGCACAGGTCCAGATCGAGTTCTTTCGGCGACCTCTTCGCCTTGCTGCATGTCCTATGCAGCAATCTCCGCCATCGACCCATGGCCGGTCGATGCTCCTTCTTGCAGCTCCACTGCAAGGACGCCTTGAGGTGTGATTTCTCCACAATTCTCCTTCTTACTCATCGCCATAGAGCCATTCCCGCTCCTAGGCCCTAGTGCACACACCTTCTGAGCACACCATTTTTGTGTGCCACCTCTCCTTCCTCCAAGTTGCGATTTCTCCGCAATTTGTCCATCGCTCCTTGCCACCATCATGGCCTCCACTTGCAGCCCTCCTGACTGCTCACCCTAGGGACGCGGCTTTGGCTCCTCCGCAGTCACGCCGGCACTCCCCCATCGCTCCTGGGTCTCTGTGTCGCCCACTGCACTGCCGCCGCCTCTTCTAGCCCTCCGATCCCCTTTGCTGCAAGCAAGGTCTGTTGCTCAGCCACGCGTTCATGCCTTCCTTCCTCAACACACATTGTGGCAACAATTCTTCGTCAGGAAACCGGTCATCAGTGGCCTCAAGCCGTTCTCCGGTCTTCAGACGAGAAATGAAGTCTGCGTTCAGATGTTGCTTCCCTGGCCTGGTCTCCACATCGAAATCAAATTCTTGCGGAGCACCCACCTGGCTATCCTTCCCGATAGATCTGGCTTGTTCACAAGGTACTTCAACGCGAAATGGTCAACATGAAACGTCACCTTGCAAGCCAGCAAATAGTGTCTAAACTTCTTGAAGGATCGTGGGGCAGCCATGCTGGTGGAAAGAGGAGAGGAGAGGAGAGGAGGAGGCAAGAGTAGCTCTCTCACATTGAGATGAGGCTTGGAGGGTATTTATACCTCCAATATTCCCTAGGAAGCTCCACAAGAAGCCCTAGGAAGGAGCACAAGAAGCTTCCTAGTGATTAGCTTAAGCTAAACTAATGATACTTAATCGACACCTAACTTAGACTAAGTGTATTAGTCTAAGTACATTGGGCTTTAATACCCTTACAACCTCCCACTTAAAGGCCAATTTACCTTCGTGGAAGAATGGACTACCTCATGCCCATCAGTGTCCGAGCTTGTGCAAATTGCTCCGTAGAGAGTCCCTTGGTAAGAATATCTGCAGGGTTCTGGCTGGTGTGAACCTTGACAAGTTGTACCCTCTTGTCGTCCAACACCTCTCGAATGAAGTGATACTTCACATCCACATGTTTAGTCTTCGCATGAAACACTGGATTCTTTGCCAATTGGATAGCACTCTGGCTATCACAATGCAACACTGGCAGCTCAACCTTGATCCCCAAGTCTCCCACTAAACGAGCAAGCCATATGGCTTCCTTGCAAGCCTCTGTCGCAACATACTCCGTGGTAGATAGCGTAATGCACGATCGCAAACGAGATCGCCATGAGATCGCCTCCAAAGGCACGTGAAGACATAACTGATGTGGACCTCCTTTTGTCCATATCCTGCATAATCGATCTGTACCCAACCACACATGCATCTTCACTACCAAAACATATGCACAAAGCTTTTGTACCATTCGGATACCTCATAACTCCTTTTATCGCCTCCCAATGCTTCTTGCGTGGTTTGACATAAACCTGCTAACCACTCCCACTGCAAAGGCAATGTCAGGACGTGTAGCAATCATTGCATACATCAAACTCCCTACAGCTGATGAGTATGGGACCTTCTCCATTTCAGCTTTGTCCTCCTCAGAGCTTGGGCAATCCGCGCTTGAAAGTTTCACATATGGAGGCAATGGAGTACCCAATGGCTTCCCCTTCTCCATGTTGAAACGTTGAAGCACCCTGTTAATGTATTCCGTCTGAGACAAATAAAGCAGACGCTTATGTCTGTTCCGACGAATACGCATGCCAAGTATATGGCTCGCCTCCCAAGTCTCATTTCAAAGTGAGCATTCAACTTTGACTTCAACGAAATCTCATCAAGATCGCTCAAAGAATTAGCATATCATCCACATAGAGGATCAAAATGAGCAAGCTTTGATCCTTAGCTTGCTTCAGATAGAGGCAATGATCCTCATCGCCACGCTTTGTAGCCTTGAGAAAGCATAAATGAGTGGAACTTGTGATACCACTCGGTGCCTGCTTCAAACCATAAAGGCTCTTCCTCAACTCGCACACCGATGCTCTTTGCCCTTCTCAACAAAACCTTCCGTTGCATGTAGACGCCCTCTTGAAGGTCACCATGCAAGAATGCCGTCTTGACATCCATCCGCAAGTTCCATATCATGGCAACCAAAGCAAGAACACATCGCAAAGTTGTCATTTTGACTCTGGTGAGAAAATCTCATCAAAGTCAATGCCTGGTTGTTGCTTGAAACCCTTAGCAACCAATCGCCTTGTACTTTGGTTTGCCATCAAGCGGTATGACCTTCATCTTGTACACCCATTTGCGTAGTGCCTTCTTATCCTTAGGCAACGAACCAACTCCCAAGTTTGGTTCTTATGCGCAATTCATCGATCGCATGGCCTTCTCCCACTTCTCTTTGTTACTCGTTGACATAGCCTCTTTGTAAGAAGAGGGTTCCCCACAATCACAAGATAACATAATCCAGATGGATCATACCGCCGGAGGTCGTAATCCCGCCTCGAACCCTGTGCACCTCTATAGGTGCTTGTTCGACTCTTGGTTCATCTATCGGTGGAGGAATGTGCTCCCACATTACACATGCTATCAACCCCGCCATGATGATCATGTCCATCTTCTTGGAAGATCACCCTTCGCACCTCCACGCTTGGAGTAGGCTTCGTGCATCTTGTTCTCATTGAAGAACACGTCGTTAGTACGAACAACCTTTCTAGCCTCGGATCCCACAAACGGTATCCCATCTCACGAATCACCATAGCCAAGAAAAATACATTTCTTGGACTTAGGTGCCAACTTGTCCCGAAACTCTTTTGGAACATGGCGATGCCTCATACCAAACACTCGCAGATGCTTGTAGGATGGTTTCTTTCCGGACCATAGCTCCTCGAACCGCTCATCAATGACCTTATTAGGAGATCTCAATAAGATGAATCGCAGAGACACGCCTCGCCCAAAACCCATTAGGCAATCCGAGTTTGACAACAAACTACGCATCCTCTCCGAATGGTTCTGCTTCATCCGCTCCACACCATTTTGTGGAGGAGTATACGGCGCAAATTCTCTTTTGATTCCTTGGAATCAGAATGACTGGAAAGCTAAACATACTGCCACCATTATCTCGCCCTTAGACACTTCAATCGGTGGCCGATTCTCTACATAAGGGTGACAAATTTCAAACACCGTGAACTTCATCCTTTTTCCTCAAAGGATAAACCCACACCTTGCGTGAGAAATCATCTATGAAAGTGACAAAATAGGAGGCACCGCCTAATGATGCAGTAGGCATAGGTCCACATACATCACTGTGAACCAACTCAAGAGGTTTACTCCTACCTTTACCTCTTGTTCGATGTGATGATTTTGTCTGTTTCCCATATAAACAGTGCTCACACATCGAGAGATCAGAGAAGTTAAGAACAGGGATATAACCAGAACGAGATAAAACCTTCATTCCCTTCTGAGACATATGTCCTAACCGGCAATGCCACAAGGAAACATTTGGTTGCTGTCACATGATCACATGATCTTTTGATGTTTACGTGAGTACAAAGTGCCACACCGATCCACGAGCTAACACAAGAGAACCTTTGAGATCTTCCAAGAGTGATCCAAACCAGCGTGGTAACCAAAGATCATCCAACCGCCCCGCGCTAATCATGCTCTTTGTCAACTTCGAACATGCCTAACGCCCTTCAAAGATGAATGAAGATCCGTTGTCAAACTTGAGTTGCACATCACCCACGCTGCGATCCGGCATGCATAGTTATTTCCAAGCCTAACGCATCCTTTCCTTGTAGCATCATACGTTAAACCACTCTAGGAGTAACATGGAAAGATGCACCGAGTCAATTATCCAATTGCGTAATAAATGACTATCCACGTTAATTGTGCAAGATTCAAGTAAGAAGAGATAAGGACATCTCCGTCCTCAACAGTAGTTTAACTCTTCCAACTCGATGCATTTCGCCTTGTCCCCGCTTCTTCTCTTTTCCTTGGTCCTTTTGAACTTCTCGCACTCTTTGAAGTGACCCTTTGTGACAATAGTGACACTCCACATTCTTGTTACGACTACGAGATTTGCTACGAGAGAAGCTTCCATCCGTTGCTTCCCTTCGCAGTGGACCTCCCTCTCACTATGAGGGCACCGGAACCTTTGGAAGGTTCCATGTTTTTCCTGCTCACCTCGCCAATGTGCTACCTTCTACATTTACAATGGTAAGACCACTGAGTAATTACTCGAGCATTTAAAGGTGTCCCAACTCGTAATGTGACCAATGTAAACATAGCTCTCACAACTGGGAACGTGATACCTTGAGATGAGAGCTGAAAATGGTATTGAAATCATTGATGATCGGACATCCTCGTCCCTTCCTTCATCTTCAAGTCCACCATTGCTTCAACCAATACACCGAAGCACTTTGCTTCTCACAGTCACACAACCGCCAGTAACTCGTGGTCTTATCTTTCACATTGAAGTACACTTTTTGACAATGTTAGCATGATAGTAGATCTAGCAAGCTCATCCAGTCCCGCCACTCATCCCGGTCATACTATCCGGTTTGACGCCTAACAACTTTATGGGCTTGATCCGCTTTCGCACTAGAACATTATACACTTGTTCTTTCCAACGGGAAGTTAGTACCATCTAACTTCTCGATATTGAACATGACGCTTTTCGATGATGAAGACATCATGACTCAAAAATCGATAGATAAAACACTCAACTCGCCTTGTTAGAAGAAAAAAAAATCAAGGTCTTGTATTTTGCGCTTATTCCACCGAGTATATTTGGCGAATTCGCCACCGCCACCTGCACTCGCGGCCACTCGCCGCTCACGCCACGCGCGCGGCATCGCGCCTGACGCCACCGCCGCGCGCCGCCACCGGCCGACGGCCGCCACGCCCGCACGCCTCGCGGCCGGCCGGCCGCGGCCAGCGCCGCGCCGGCCAAGGCCTGCCGGGGCTCCGGCCTCGGCGCACCGGGGCCGCGGCCCGGCTGGCGCCACGGCCTGGGGGCGCCGGCGCCGCTCGGCGCGGCCTCGCGCGCCGCGGGCGCTGCGCGCCGCGGCCTGGCCGGGCGGCGCCGCGCCGCGGGCGCTGCGGCTGCTGGGCGGCCACAGGCCGCGGCTGCGGGCCGCGCGCCGCGCGGCTCGGGCTGGCCCTGGCGCGGGCTCGGGCTGCCTCGCGGGCCGGCGCCACGCGCTGGCTCGCGCGGCCGCGCCGCGCTGCTGCCGCGGCCGGGCGCTCAAGGCCCGGCGCGCGGCGCGCGCGCTGCCGGCCCCGCGCTCGCGCGCCCAGGCCTCCGCGGCTGCCGCCCGCTCACGGCCCGCGCCCCCGCGCGGCCGGCGCACGGCCCGCTGCGCTCGCCCGGCCTCGCCGCCATCGCGGCGCTCGCCACGGCCTCATCCGCCGCGTTGCGGCCGCGCCGCGATCTCGATCACTGCACTCCAGCTGCCGCAGCCTAGAAAATTCTAGCATCACAACACAACCAAACCATGGCTCGATACTTGAAGGATCGTGGGCAGATGGGTGGAAAGAGGAGAGGAGAGGAGAGAGGAGGCAAGAGTAGCTCTCTCACATTGAGATGAGGCTTGGAGGGTATTTATACCTCCAATAGGGAAGCTCCACAAGAAGCTCCTAGGAAGGAGCACAAGAAGCTTCCTAGTGATTAGCTTAAGCTAAACTAATGATACTTAATCGACACCCAACTTAGACTAAGTGTATTAGTCTAAGTACATTGGGCTTTAACACTTACACTTGGGGTGAGTAGATGATACCAAGACCCCGCCCCTTTGGGATCGAGTAGTTCCTCATCCGTGAGCGCCTCAAAGATAAAAAAAAAAATCGGGTGGATCTCGCTCTCATTCTATTCTTTTCACCGCTTTTCATTCAAGTCCTGATAAACCTCCTATAATACCCTTACTAACCCTACAAAGCTCGTGACGGCTCCACCGTGTGTGGGGCATCCATCTCTATCAACTGCTACTTTCTCCCTACTATCCGCACCGTGAGAAACTCACACAAACAAAATGCCTCCGCCATACCAGTAACACTTCCCGATGAAGTTTCATGTTCGATTCCGTGAAACACGCCTCAATGGTCTAGATGCGTTCCTCCCAACACACAAAAATCATCCAGAACACTTCCATGAACTTCCGTAAGAAGTCTCGAATATTGCTGCTTACTACACGTGGAAGGTGACACTACACAATAAAGGGAGCTGAATAAGCGTAAGTGCCCCAATGCGAACGTTGTCTGCCCACCTCCTTTCAACAAATCGACAGTACTCTGCAGTATCCGGCCCAAGGAATCATATCCATGTCCGCTACCGTGGTTCAGCACTGCCCATGAAGGGTAAGGGGTGGTAACCTCTTGTCGCCAAGCTTCCCTCAAATCTTGGCACCAACCTTTCCTCGCCGCTGCAGGATCACAATAGGAGTTACCACCCACCGGTGAGTACCGAAATCGCCCAAATATTGGTCCAGCTGATCCTTGACGACTAGGAATGGGTTCCTTTATTGTTTGATCCTCTTCACAAGAGTGATGCCTTCCTTCAAATCAATCCGATGATGCAGCTCCGGAATTCGTCATGTTAGTAATCTTGAAGGCAAACACATCGACATACTCCAAGCACGCTACTTAAACTCCCTGCTCTACCTCCGCAGTATCTAGAAAACGACTCACCTGCTAGGAAGCTCTAGTCCCAAGTCCCTTACTACAACGCTTGATCCACATACTCCTCCCGAAACGCGCCCACTACCAATCCCATCCCACATGGAGGAGAATTGAGAACGAGGCCCACCTCCAGAAGGCTACCTCTATGTGCCTCGGCCATCCACTCTTCTACACACTTCTACATGCAAGGTGAATACACCAAAACTTTATTCTCGGCGACCTCAATCAAGGTCCGTTGAGGCTCTAGCAACAAGAGCCCACCCCTGCTACCCGAGGTGGTACCAAGAAGAGTGACTTCATAGGGATGTCAGTATGAGGAAGAGGAGATTTTAAGGTGCCTACCGACTTAAAAGATGCCAACCACCGGAAGAAATCAAAGACCTCCATGTCAAGGTGGGAGGACTACAACCAAGGGATGCCTACAAGGGTCTGAGAGTCCGGATGGAGATTGATGATCTCCAAATGCATCATAGCTTGGGCGCCATCTTCATAACCGATATTGAAGGCCAACAATGAAGTTGCGATCGGCCAAGAGGAGGACATTGGGTCCTCACGATGATGATAGGAAGGAGCCGCAGCAGTGTGCAGCCGGAGGCCTGATTTTGATGAGGCCATAAGCGACATGGACTCAAGGTCCAAGAAGGAGGGCGAAGAGCGCAGCTGGCCAGGTGGAAGATGGCGAGCGCAAGGAGGGGGGGACACCGCCTCAGGGGGTCACCCTACCATGTAGGGTGACCTTACCACCTGTAGTGACCACCACCACGTGGTAGACTACGCCATACACTCAGACAACTGCCTCTAGGTCCGCCAGCATCGGGCAACCGCAAGCGAGGGCTTGCGGGGAGCCGCCGCGAGGCCCCGGCTGTGAGGAAGGAGCGGGGCCTAGTGACACACCCCGCAGAATAGAAGAGGAGGTGGGGAGACAATCCCACCAAGAGACTAAGGATGGGGTCACCCGTTTGTAGGGGAGGGGGTAGAAGTTCCTCACCCCTGATAAGGGAAGAGCCAGGGAGAAGAGACTGCAAAAGGGCCCAAGAAGTTAGACATCGCCGATTGGGGAGAAGACTGTGAAAAATGCTCCAAGCAAGGTATGGACAAATCAAACAGAGGATAGGAGGAGGATTCCACCCGAGAGACATCGCCATGGAGAAAAGAAGGAGGGGAAAGAGATCGACTACCATGGTAGGTCACCACCCCGTAGTCCGACTACCGCGTAGGTGTCGATAAACGGGCGCACTGTGTGGCGGAGGCGGAAGGAAGGGCGCCGAGCGCTGGGGAAGCGATTAATGGAGAATGACAGAATGCGCCGCTGGGTCAAGGAAGGGGCAAGATTGTACTTGCCCCACACATTGGGAAGATGACAAGGACTGGGAAGGGGCAAGAGCAAAAGGAGGGCGAGGGAGCCAATCCGCAACGAACGCATCACTATCCCAGCAGGGTGAAGACTAGATATGGTCAAAGACCATAAATGATGAGAGGAATGATAGAAAGGATAGGTGATGTAGACTGACATCCTTTAAGGATGATCTTAGGTGAAGTTGCTAGAATAGAATTTACCAAGGACCGCATAAGAGACTTAGATGCCAGTCTTAAATGTCAGGAAATGATAAATATTGGAAAAGGTGACCTGCAGAGGGTCACCCAGGGAGGTTGTATGAAGGCCTCCTATAAGAGGAGGAGGATTTCACAAAGTAAAGTATCATGTCTTGCGCTCCATACTGCGAGTCCTTTGCCCTTGTAAAGGAATTTCGTGGCCTACCGTGAGCCAACGCAGTCTGCAGAGAGGAAGTCGTGTGGCCTGAGTGTTTGGTGGAGGACTTGCTCGCAAGTGCCTAAACGAGTTGCTCCCTTGTGAATGGTTGCGGAAATTGCTTTGCTTTGGGTGTGTGGCAATGCCTGTGAACTCGGCTTGAGGGTAGACTACAGGAAAGACTCGAGGTTCTCGCCCCGTGTCAAACTCATAGCAACCGCCCAAGGAAGAACTTGTGGAGGCCGACCTGTGCACAGCTGCAAGGGCGAGTAAGCCAAGAAGCCCGAATCGAGGTTAGAATAGGAGGAAGAGGATGAGAAGATGAGTAGAGGATTAGAGGTGTAGGTGTTAGTGGAAGGCCACAGCAGAGCCTAAGGGACGAATCCCAACTGCAAGTAAAGAGCGCCCCGAGTGGAGAAGAGTGGTCTTAGAAGTAGGGACGAAATTGTGTGTGGACTGGGGTCCCTGGCCCGTGATAGGCTCACCGCTAAGGCGTGACCTCGAATTGTGTTGTGTCGCTGTAGGTCGAGGATTGGTGATTTTTCGAGGCAAGTGGTGCACCGTAAGAGGGAGAGTAGAGGGCGCCTTGCTTGTTTAGAAGGTCGAGAGTTGTGTCTCGCAGTAGCGATCGGCATCACAAGACCTCGAACTTTCACACAAGTCTCATGGGACGAAACCCAACGCACGGGTTTAAGGCTGACAAGTGTACGGCCAGCTAGAGGAGAGAATTAAGCCCCTGTGGTTTTCTCCTACCACACCAGGCCCTAGAAAGGTTGAAGAGGGTCGCAAACCGGGAGTTGAGGAGAACTCAATTGGAGGTCGCACTTGTTGGGGAGAAGAAGGGGGCAAGAGATTCACTGGGATTCGGGGGTCCGATCTTGTTGGAGCAAGATCCCCAATCTCTGGTCTCGGACAGGGTACCACGGCCAAGGGACCTTGACCCAACCTTGCCAACTAACCTTCCTTCCGTGTGTGTGCATCGAAATCTGGACACGTCACGAGTCACCACCGATCAATCGCCACGATAGTCATCCACCACCATGGTGGTGGTCACCACCAAGCAACCTTACCTTGTATGGGGAAGGAAGGGGTATGAAGGATCCCGATGAATTTGTTGAGCGCTTTGAGCAACATTTGCAAATCGTGAAGTAGGAGATGCCCAACGATTCAACTATTCTATGGAGTTCTGGGGCCAAAAAGTGGCAGCGCCGAATA
>VJWM01000345.1:0-49312 GCA_010909165.1 Anthoceros angustus | reverse complement strand
CAGATGCAATCGTTCCAACAAGTCATCATGATCGGCAACCTGGGCGCTGACCCGGAGATCCGCAGCATGGGTAGCGGCGACCGCGTGGCCAACCTGCGCCTCTGCGTCAACGAGAGCTACAAGGACCGCAACACGGGCGAATGGAAGCAGAAGCCCCAGTGGTTCCGCCTTTCACCTGGTCGCCGGCCACCGTCGCCTTCATCGAACGCAACGGGCCGCTACGTCCAGATCGTCGGCACCCTGGACAACAAGTCCTACACCCAGAACGGCGAGACCAAGTACACGACCGAGATCCGCATCAGCCAGATCACTCTGCTGGACCGGGTCGAACGCGAAGACCAGCAAGCCGAACAGCATCAGGCGGAGACCGAAGAGACCCCGTTCTAATCGGCCGCTGACAGACCCTCCCGGCCTCGCCGGAGGGTTTCTCCTCTCAGAGGACCTGACGATGCTGTTTTCGCACCATGAGGACATCAGCCTGCAGACTATCCTGCGCGACTTCGACGAGGATCTGACGCTGGGGCTCTTCGAAACCGAACGTGTCCTGCAGCGGGACTTCGAGCGCCAGCGAAACGGATGCTTCCGATACCAATCGGACGAAGACTAAGGGTCCTCGCGGACCCTTAGTTTTGTCCGACCGACGACCATCATGAACTGGCCGTAACTTGCGACCGTGAATAGCGGAGCACTGGTCACCAAGAGGGTGGCAGAAATTATCAAGCTTAGAGAATTTTCTACGTGCTATTATGGCGTGTCATTGTTGAGTCTTTTAATAGGATTCAGTTATCACGAAATAAAGTAAATACTTAAGTATCCGTGAAGTATTTAGCGTATTAGATTTATATGAATCCATTTGGGTACTCCTAGTAGATTTGTGGATCCGCGATCCACAGCGGTGCTATGCGCCTCCCTCTTTCACAACTACCATGTGACTAGGGCAACCCCACTCGGTCTTCATCGCCCGCCCTTGTCCTTTCTTTTGGCCACTACGGCTTTGTTTGCTTGTCGGTGTTCCTGCCACGCCATGCCAATGGTGGCACCAGCGCTAGAAGATTTCGGTGCGCCCCGAAACTAGGAGCTAGAGCCCAATGAGGATCTGGCTTGTAGAAGAATATCGCAGCAATTTCCAGAAGTGAAGGAAGGCAAAATTTCCAATTTGTGGGTCTTGACCTGGAGTGGCAACCTCTCAAGCAACGGCTAGGCGGCCGTACCAACTCGCAAGTTAGAGATTCGATAAATGCGGTGGTGCGGAGATAACGCTCTTTCACCCATGCAATTTTTTTGCTGGTTGTTTGGCAGCCACCTACAGGTACAAGAACAAAAGTTAGGATGCAACTGGAAAAAAAATTCATACATGTATTGGATAACATGACATTACTCTGCCTTTAGCCACATGATTAGGTGAAGAGCATTTCCAAAGTTTTGTGGTCCTAACTTCCATGCAGTCCTCCATCAAGCTTTAAGGTGTTCGCTCTACTATCTTTTGTGGCGGTGGTTGTCTTAGTTTTGTGGCCGCAGTTGAAGATGGTGAGGTAGGCGTCTTTTGGTTTACATGCACACTATGTTCAGGCTTGCTCGCACTTTGAGTGAAAGCATCCATCGTTTTACTACGCCCGTGCTCCTACCACATGAGCCCTTGACTCAGTCACCCGACCACCATGCAAGATTGCTCATACTCCTCAAGATACTCCTACTCACCGCAAAGTTACTCATACTCCATACCAAGATTGCTCGAGAGTCAATACATTGAGGTAGCTTGGTCCGATTGCATTGTATTTAACGCCGGAAAACCCTCCCAAACACAAATAGGTGTTGATTCTCAACAATGACACCTATTGTAAATTGGGCTGGGCGTCCACTTGCAAGGTGGTGGAAGCCGGGTCCAACTCCAGGCCGAGGCGGCACTTAAGAAAGCCAATGACATCGCACTGCAGCAACTACGGCGGAGATCATCCAAGTACTACGTACACGCACCGCTTAGGGAAGGCGCTTCTTCTCTTGAAGGCTGAAGTGTATGATGAGATCTTGTCATCTCAGATGGAATATGCAAACATCTCCTATAAGCGGTACATAGGCAAGATGGCCGTTAGGGCCACACCCCATCCAGAGTCACACCTCCTCATCAACACATATCACTGCGTGTACAAAGGCTCGTTGTGAGCCTATCTCAATTAATTCTCCCTTATTCTCCATTCCCCACATCGATCGATCCTTCCCGATTTCGATGGTATGAGGGGTTGAGAATGTAGTCCCTACCTATCTCGTCAAGGCCACCCGAATGAATGCCTCTAGTGCCTACAAGCCCATGGATTGCTTTGTGCAAGGATTTGCTATAAGAACACATAGATTTGATGCCCTTACATTGGCAATCCTCCCACGTGCAACACTGTGCCCAACAATTCAGCCCAAATTTCGCAATCAAGTGGAGAAATTGGTAGATCATCGCTGCACGCCAAGGTAAGTTGAATGCCACACTGCAGGATATTTGAGGATCAATTCACCGCCGCACTGACATCTTTGAATGGCACCTTGACGTCCTAGGCAAATGGCATCCCGCCGTAGGAATTGACAATTTCAGAACTTTTGAGGATTTCTCGGCCTCCATCGCCAAACGCCAAGCGTGCGGAAGCGTGTGTCGTAAGCGCGTGGGGCCAATCACCGCTGCTTGCGGTTCTTGTTGGCGTCACGAACCAAATACGACCTGAACCAACGCACCATGGCGTGGTATCCTGTGGTCGGCCCGTGGTGGACGAGCGGTGTGCTGGTTGGCGTGGCCCGGTCATTAAACGCGGTGTGGGGTGGAGGTGGAGGCGGTGGAGGCGCGCCCCGCCCTCCTCCACCCGCCTCCTCCACCTATTACCGCCTCCTCCTCACCCGATTTCGACCGGTGGATGGGGCACCCTTATTACCCCTCTCTCTTACCTCTACCCTCTCACACTTTGTCTCTATTTCTTCCACCTACTTACCTATTCGTTTTATAGAATATTTTTTCTTTGATTAAGTTCAATCATATTGAATTATTAGCTACCCCTTAGCTGGAAATCTCAAGATTGCCCTATCCTCTTTAAGCTATTATTGTTAGTAGATAGTATTTTTTAAGTGAACCTTTCTTCCTAGAAATGGCATCTTCTAATTCTTGGATGGAGATGAGGCGGCTATTCCACTGCGGGTGGAATGGTCGCACATGCCTCGACGACTGTTTTGGAAGTAGGTCGCATGGGACTTGAAAGACCAAAAGGCGAGCAAACATCATGCTTTATGAAGGACACTTACCTCGGCGGCGGCATCATCAACCTCAAGGGTTTGGGACATCTTGAAGAAAAGTATGTTTTGTCAACGCCGAACAAGGGTTACTTGACATGCGAGTTGGGTGTTATGGTTTGGGTATTCACTATCGATTGGTAACAAAGCGAAACAAGGGCAACATGTCACTTTGTCACCTTTAGAAGAATTTGAAATATCTCACAATAAACAACAATAGACTCTCTTTTAGGTAGTCTCAAAAGTAGTATGAAGTACATGGACTAAGCCTCATCTTCATTGGATTTTTTGTGGAAGGAGATATAAAATGACAAAGTTTGTAAATAGTTTTAGTACAATGATTTGAAAATGAGGACTTTTAATTAAAATTGTTTACGCTGCTCTGATGTAATAAGTTGTAGATAGTATTGAGAGCTATAGAATTAGAAAAGAAAATGTGAAAAATGATTCCCAGTAAAATTCAAGGCGATTTACTTACTTGAGTAAATTTTGAGCTGGATAAAATAATTATGGAAAATTCATATTTGATGATATTTGATGAAATATGAAGTCAATGAGTTTACATACATGGGAATGAATATGAAAAATATCTATTTTGTAAAGTCACGATCCCTGTCAGAGAGGAGTGCAGGAGCTACCTCGGTGTCATGATGCAGCAGTCTTGAGCTCCGTTACGCTTTGTCCCCGCCTCGTGAGCGGACTTCTTTTGTCCCAAAAGTTCGCTCCTCCGCGCTCCAGCTCCCCACCCTTACCGACTACCTTCGCTGGGCGTCTTGACCCGCTCCCGGGGTCGGGAGCATACCTCGTTGGGCTGGGCTGGCGATCCCGGTGTGTCCATTCCTCCGTACCCATCCACCTCCGCTCGGCCTCCCCACGCTCCGTCTCAAGCCCCAGGCGTCTAGGTTCCCTATGTCGGAGTCTTGAACCTTCTCTTGTCGGCTCTGCGACTCCTCACGGAGTCCCTCGCCTCCGCCGGTGTGTCTACGCTCACCACCTTCAACAACTCCGTGTGGTAGTACGTGAGTCCGAGTCCACCTTTGGATGGCCGCTCCTCCACATGCGCCTCAAAGACGTGGTACTTGCGCCCCATGGGTGTTTGGCAAGCGTGCAGCTCCAGCAGCTGCGTGCTTCACTACCTGGGCTCCTCCAACCTTGCACGTTCGTCCACTGAGGCACCTAGGGAGGCCTTTGTCGACTCCGGAGCCGCCTGGCCCGCTCCATCTCTTGCTCATCTGAGGGCCCAATTTGAGCCGTTAGGGAGGCGAACTTGGTTTCATACCGTGGCTCGGGACAATCCGCCTCCTCCGCTTGATGCTTCCGCATCTTTCACATACCAGTGCTCTCATCTCTCATTTGGATCGTCTCAGCCGTACTAACTTCCTTGAGCTCATGACCTCATCTCTTGGTATAGGCCTCCATCATCCCGACATTGTAGCGGGTGAGCCACCTCCTACTCAAGGTCCAGGATCGCCTACAAGGCTTCCTTCTCCGCTCTATCGCTTCGAAGCCTGTGCTGGGACCTCCTTCTCCGCTAACGTGGCATGTCGGGGCCTCCTCCTATCTCCCCTGTTGGTTGGTGGGTCCGTTAGCTCCCAACCTTTCATGCATCTCGCTTAGATGCATGGCCCCAGCCCTCCAAAGGGCTCTGGTCGGGTCTCTCACGCGAGGGGACCTCCCTACTCCAACTTCTCCCGTCACCGCTATTCCAACCTCTTCCCTTAGCCGGTCTTGTCGCGTGATAAGACTCTCAATCCGCCTTATTCTTCTTCCTTGTCCATCCCGACTTCATTCTGCCTCCAAGGCCTCCAAGGCTCCTTTTGCTAGATGGACTTGGCATCTTTCTTGGCCTCTTCAAGAGGACCCTCATAGCGACCTCCTCCGTCCTCCGCGCTTCCCTCCATGTCTGCTGCGCTTGGGACTCCGGCTCAAAGCCTCCCAGTCCTTGGCCTCTTGCGCCCGGTGATCGCCTGAGTTAGCCCAGGACCTTGGCTTGGTCCCCAGCGGACTGGCGTCCCGCTCCATTGCCCGGCGCTTCTCTTCCTCAACTGGGCAGGTCCGCCTTCCTAGCCGTCTGGGCGCCTCTACTTGCCCTTGCGGCTCCACCATCCGTTGCCACGGGGCCTCCACTTCATGGGTCTTCTAGTGCACGGAAGAGACTCTAGGCCATTCCATCGCCGCCACGGCCGCCCTTCGCATCCCACCGCCCGGCAAGTTCCCTTCCCTCCACGGGGCGGCATCCCTCGATCCACCAAGAGTGCCGGACCGCTCTCACGGAGCTAGTCCGTGCTGCAAACGAGAAGCCCTTAATCCGACTATCGGTAGCGCGGTCCCTCTACCTCCTTGGCCTTTGGTGGCGGTTCCTTCTCATTCCTTATGGTCGGTGGTGGCGAAGGGTCTGAGCCCGCTTTCCCCTTCCTCTTGGGGAAGGACTTGCAGGGTGGGGTTGCTTTTAGTGTCCACCGGCCTCTGGCAACATCCGCTCCACTCGATGAACCGCCAACTCCGCCACCACCATTCTTCATCCAAACCAAGCCACCGATCGTGACTCGGCGGCCACAACCACTTACCGCTTCTATACCGGTGCGAGTCTGTGTTGCCATTGCGCCAGCAGCTGCCGTCGATCGGACTAGGTCCCTCTGCGGGTTCCATCCTTTCTAGGCCACTTCCTCGTGGCGCTCAGTGGTCGTGACAAAGGCGGAGGACTTTCTCCCTAGATTTACGTAGGCGCGACGTTTTCGGCATTAGGCGCGCACAATCCGTGTCGTTGTAGGAAGGAGTTCGTTCCCAAGGGAATAGCGGACTCCGTTCTTGACGTTTGATTCGTCTTACTTTACTTTCGGTCCCAGCGCACACTTTCACGTCTAACTACTCGCGACAAACACACCGCAGGCGGTATGGCCAAGCGTTTAAGACCCGTTCGCGTCCGTTCGTTCCGTTCGTCTCTCACACCTCGTCGTTCCTCTCTCCTCACACTACACTTATCGGTCTTAAGGAAAAGGCAGGTTACGGTCCGGACCTCCTCGCGTTCTCGGGCCTCTCGTCCAGGGCCTGCGCCCTCAAGTCCCTCCGGCTCACGTTCCGGTCCGTTCGGCGGCAGCGCGGCTGGGCGAGCACGGGTCCCGATCACCCTTCCACGCACACCACCACGTTAGGTCGTCACGGGACCACAGTCAATCCCTCCGGTGCACCTTTCGGTGACTCGGGACTCACGTTAGCAAGAAGACACACAAGGTGCAGAAACGGCATCAACACCAAGAAGATGATTTATTGAGGCGGCCCTCTTATACTACGCCCGGTCGGCGTCTTTATATTACGGTGGCCATTTCGGTATGCCCTAATCGGCCGCCTACCATCCTATTCCCTCCCCTATCTCCGCGGCGGTGGGTGGAAGGTCGAGTTCCCTTGGGATTGGTGGTCCAATCTCCGTCGGATTGCGGCGCACCCAATCGGATGATCCGGTAGACCCCTCCTCTCCGGAATCCTGAGTTGGGCGTGCGGTCGGCGACCGCCGTTACCACGTCATCCTCCCAGGCCTCCCCTCCCCCTGGGGCCACGCTATCCTCTCCCCTAGTAAGTCGAGGGGCTCCTCCTTCTTGCCGAGTCCGACCTCGAGGTCGGTCTCGACTCGAACTGAACTCAGGGTCCTTTCTGAGTCGTGGGTCCGGCCTCGTCTCGGGGTTCGGACCTCGGGGTCGAACTTTGAGTCCGGTCCCAAACTCGGACCCCTTCCATGGACCTCGTCTTGCTAGGTCCTCCTCCTTACCCAGACCCTTGTCTTGGTTGGGTTGGCTCCCTCCCTGCACCCTTCGGGCCCTCACCCCCCTTCGGATCGGGTGGTGGTGAACTTACCTTAGGGTCAGCTGCGTCCCGCTCCTCTTGGGGCTCTCCTCCTTGCCGTCGTCTCCAAGCAGGGCCCCTAGGGTCCTCTGTGCCCTTCTTCCCCTCAGGCCTTCCGGGGGTCCGTCTTGCGGAGGGGGGCCTCTGCCGGGAGCTCGGCGTGGTAATAGGCAAAGTCCGAATCCACTTGCTGGATTGCCTCTTCCACGTGTGAGCACCGTACTCCCTTCGCCATAGGTGCTCGGAGTGAGCTGTTGCCACTTGTTGCTCCACCTCCCGGGGTTTGATATGGGCCGGGCAGCTTCCTTGAGGTGCCCGGCCTCGGTCACCTCCGCGTCATTGTTGCTCCACTTGCTCCAACTCCCTCCGCTTCCGTTCCTGCGGCTTGCCGCCATAGCCGGCGTTCCTTCAAACTTCCTCGGTGGACGGCGGCTTCTTCACTTCGGCGCCCTCGCCTCTTTGTCCATTACATTTGTGCTCCGCCATCTCCCTCGGACGGTGGGCAACTTGCGGGCCGGGCTTCACCGAGCCCTTCTCCATCTCGGCGGCGTCCTCCATTCCGCCGCCTTCCGGCTCGTCCAGCAGGCGGGCCGCTCTATTTTTCGCGTTCGCGACCATGTCTGAACTACCATTCCTCTCAATGATAGTTTGGGCTGCGGCTCAAAGTCTCCTTAGTCCTCCATCTCACCGCCTGCTGCTCCACCTCCGGGCTGAGTGGAGATCCTCCATCTCCTTGCGAACTTCTTGGCTGGTCCGCTTGCTCCGCCACCTCCTGCTCCATCTTGAGTGGGCGCTCTATCTCGCTCGAAGTCTGGATTCTCCCATTGAGAATTCCTTTTGCTCCAAGCGTCTT
The DNA here is from genome assembly GCA_010909165.1 of Anthoceros angustus. NCBI lineage: Eukaryota > Viridiplantae > Streptophyta > Anthocerotopsida > Anthocerotales > Anthocerotaceae > Anthoceros > Anthoceros angustus. Next base: position 41,361 of record VJWM01000345.1, on the reverse strand, counting down.
GGGTTGTAACTCCAAGGTGTCCTTCTTGTCCTCCAACTCCTGCGCCTCCTTCTCCTGCTTGCGCCACAGGGTCCCCGATTTCCGGGTCTTGGCCTCCGGTGTTTGCAGCTCGTCGTGCTTGCTCCATGCCACTGCTCGGCCTTGTTGGCGTGGCTCTCTCGGCCGCCTCCCTCCACGGTTCGATCACGCCGATAGTGATCGCGATCGGCCGCCCGTGGCCTCGCCTCCTTGGCCACCTTCACAGCCTCTCCGGCTTGGCTGGTCGGTCAGGCTGCCTCGCGGATCCGCGCCCGCCGCTGCGCCGGGCGTCCTCCTTCTGTTGCGCTCGCCCCTCACTGCGAGGTCCTCCGCCGCTTGGGCCTCCTTGGCACCTTGTTGCTCCTCGGTGAAGGAATTTAGTCGGTCCTTGCGGATGGACGGACCTCCCTCTCGCCTCGGCGTTTCCCTCCTCAATCCGGCCGAGGCTTGGCCTTCCTTCTGCCTCACAGGCTCCCTCCAAGCTGCTCACGGAGTACCATGCGCCTCGGGTGGCTTCTACCTCCACAGGTCTTCTCGGCCATCCGGACCCCAGGCATCTGTCCATGGGTAGCAGGGACCGCCGTGTTTCTTCCGGCGGCTGTGAGAGGCTCCCACAAAGTCCGTGGCGGGGCCGGCATCTCACGATCGCCGGACCTCCATACCGTCGGAGTAAGTCGGTGGGTTCTCCGGACCTAATCGGGACCCTTAGGTCACGAGTCTTTGGCTCGGGCTTCCCCTCCTTGGCCCTTTTGGCAGCTCCTTCTCCGCCCTTTTCCTCACAGGGCTCGGAGGTGAGGAGTCAGGAGCAAGCCTTTTGCCCTTCACAGGCAGCGGACCGGCTCGAGTGCAGTGCTGCGGTGTCCTCCTGCTCCACAGGCGTCCCTTCGCCCTCCTTCACCGCTTCCTCCGCTTCTTGCCACTCAGGTGGCGGGGGAGAATCTTGGCCACAGGTGCAGCGTTGGTAGCCGTGGTCTTGCGTCTCTTGGCTCCCTCACAGTCGGGGCTCCTCGGTAGGAGTGATGGCGGTGGCGGGGGCTGAGGTGGCAGCTTCCTTTGGGGCTGGTTGGGGCACGAGGAGGAGGCGGGAATTTCTTCCATACTTCCACAGGTGGTGAGGGGTCCGTTCAGGTATGAGTCAGGAATCCTCGATCGTCCTCCTCCGGGTCCGTTTGGCTTTCGGATCGGCCTCCTCCCTCGGCGCCCTTGCCGCTCCACTTGGCGGGGCCTCAGGTCCTTTGGGCGCTCGCTCAAGCTCTCCTTCCTTGAGGAGCTCGAAATGCCCCCATACATGGATCGGGTATGGGGCGGCCCAGATGGCGAGGCTTCTCGGTCCGAGCTTGCGAGCCTCACAGCTAAAGGCGAAGATAATCCTTCCCAGTCCGCCCTCTTCCCATTGCAGCGTGCGGGAATACCAGCATTATCACCAAGGTGATCCACCTTGGTAGTAGGTTCGATGGACAATGATCCGGGCTACCTTACTCATTGTCAGCGGTCGGATATCGACCAACCGTTGGTGGTCTGCGTCGAGCCTCGGCATGCTGTGGGCCCTATCTTCCCGCCTTGAGGGCTCGGCACCCTCCCCTCTTCCTCCTTTGGGCGGTTGTAGGCCCTCGGGACCTCAAGGTCCATCGCCTTGGGTCCTCCGGAGGTTCTTGGACCGCACCTCCTTATTGACCGCCCGCATCTTGGGCGAACTCCGGACGGTGACACTATCAAATGTCGGACCATGGAACATCCAAATGCCACTCCTGCACCAATTCTCCCCTTCTGGGCGGGCCCAAAGTCCGGATAGCGGGTCACAATGTTGCGCTCCACAAGGTTCCATGGCTCCCAAACTTCGCGGGCTTTTGGGTGCCGCCTTCTCCTCCCTTGGTTCTTGTGGCGCTTGGCCGGAGGCTGCAGCGCGTTGCGCCTTCGCGCGTTGTTGCTCGACCTCAGCGGTGAGCGGCGGCGTCTGAGTGTCCACGAGATACGCGGAGAGCGGTTGCGGGCGCGAGATCGCGTGTCTCGGCTGCGCGGCAGACCTTCCCGCGGCCGCGCCTTGAGTAACGGCGGGCGCCTCTTCCTGTAGCGCGTGCATGGCTTATTGCCGCCTTACTGCGGCCTTGCGCGCGTACTCGCCTTTGCGCGCGTACTCGCCGCGCGGTCGCGGCGTGAATACTACTATGGCCTCAGCATTCGGTCTGGCTGCATGCGTCCTCCACTCGAGTCGTCACGTGGCGTCGCCTGGTCGTCACGGCTCAACTCTAAGTTACTTTCCTGGCGTACTTATCACGGTCACAGGTGGGTCGGACTTATCCCGTTACCCGGCGCTGCCATAGTAGGTCTGTGCGTTCCTCACTCGGTCGGAGTATACTCAGTCGTCGAGTGCTATCCATGCTTATTTCCCCTTTTTCGCCTCATTTTATCCTTCACTCCTACAAAACCCTACCTACCCCCCCCAAAGTCCGTAGTCACATACTCCCCTTCTCACTGTTGGCGTCTCGCCAACACTAAGCGTCAGTACTTTTCACCGCCACCCGTTCACCAGTGGGCGTTCACCATCCAAGCTGCCGGTGAGCGGACCCATTGGCGTATACGACGACTTGGTAAGGTCCCATCCATCGTAGTTTACAGGAAGTGCATATGTCGTAAGGAGGCGGATCTCCCTCCTTCACATACTCCACGATTAAAACGTCATGCCATAGTTGCGTTGATTACGTACGATTGCATTTTGTTACGCCTCTTCCCGGTCCCGTGTCTTGCACAAACCCTAGCAACGCTCCGGTTGGCTCTCTTCATCCGTTAAGCGCCTTTCCATGACGGCCGGGTGTTGGCACCTCAAACTCTACCGGCATAACGGGTGAGTGCCCATAAGAATGTCTGAGTTCGTTGCGTGGTTACCTTCTGCCGTTACGAGCGCCCATGCGATGGCGACTTTGTATCGATCGTGCGCATAGTTAACCGTAAGCTTATTGAGGATCGGCGGATAAGTCCATTGGTCTTCTCCGTCGGTCGTTGGCCTTGGTTGTAGGGGCGTTTCGATGTGTGATGCGAAATAGTCCGTCATTGCGGTTATCACATCATTGAGGAAATGGGTTCCCGATCGCTTACGGTACAGCGGACACCCGTACCTTGTGATGATGTTTTCGTGAGGAATTTGGCCACCGTGCTCGCGGTCCGTTCTAGCGCTTCCCACAGGTGCGATGATCGTTGCCACCAAGATGTACGCTTTGTGTGTGCCTCGTCGTTGGTGTATGGGTCCAGCGATCGATGCCCACTTCTCAAAAGGCGCTAGTGCTAGTATGGGCACTAACGGCCATTGGTTGTGGCGATCGGCTTCCGATCTGACAAGCATCACACTTCTTCACAATTGGTGTGTTTCCCCATACATGGTGGGCCACGTACCCGACCTCAAGATTTTCTTGGTGGTGACTGCTGATAATGTCCACCACCTAGTCCCGTGCATCCCTTTATTACCACCTCCGTTTCACTTTGTTGGGTACCTTCGTTCCGCCATCCTTAAAGATGCAACCGTTATATACAAGAAAAGGCGGCGTAGTGCACAAAGGCTGGCTGGACCCGGTTCGATTCGTTTGGTAGCTCCATCTCCCATAGGTGCCGTTCAACTCCGCGCAGAGGCCGCCCGTCGCTCCCTTCTCCGCCTGCCGTGGGTCCATCCCCGGCTTAGGGTTTGTTTGTGCTCCTCTTCCTCCTCTATCGCGCCACCAATTCCTCATCCGGAAGGCGTCCTCTTGATCCTGCGGGCTCGTCTTTAACGGACAAGAAGTCGCGTTTTGGTGTTGCCTTGCCTAGTCTCCACCTCAAATGTGAACTCCTGTGAATCCACCTCACCAATCCGTCGACAAGTCGGCCTTGTTCACCAAGTGCTTAGTGATCAACATAAAACTCGCGTTGAAGGTAGTGAATTTCTTAGCGTATACCATTCCCAATGCCTCTCGCTCCGTAGTAGTGTACCTCCGTTCGCGTCGTGGTCTTCAGCGTAGTAGATTGGGTGATCCCTCCGTTTATCATCTTTTGGTGAGCACTACTCGATGGGTGACACATCCATACACATGGAATCGCTTCCCCGGTCCGGTCCTTTTAGTCTTTGGGGCGGCAGTGGTGCAGAGGTCTCTGAATGCCGCCTCCTCTCTGGCGTCGGGTCCATTCCTCCTCCTTCTGAGTAGCTCTGTTAGCAGGCCCTTTGCAAAATCTTGGATGCGCCTATAGTAACCCACCATGAATCCCGTAACTCCTTCAAGTTCGTTGGTGCGGGCGAGGTGGATGACTTTCACCTTGTCTTGGTCCACCTCTATCCCTCTTGCCGACGCGGTGCCCCAACAAGATTCCCTCATGTCATGCAGTAGCATTTCTCGGATGCGAGGCAGTTGAGTCTCCTACATCGTTCCAAACACTTCAAATGTCCACGTGTTTGTCCTCCTCTCGTCAGCACAGTCGTCAAGAACACCTCCATGAAGTCCCTCGGAATTCCGGAAGGCGTTGGTCACCATCCGCATAAATGATCCGGGTGCTCTGTCATCCGAAGGCACCGTTTGTAGGCAAGCGTCCCCACTCCGTGGTGAATGTTGTCTTATCGGTCACTCCCTTAGGTGCTGGTTGTGGCAGATGGCCGTCAAGAAGGAGTAGGTACTCGTCACGCCACCTTGTCGATGTATCGTCCACAAAGGGCATGGGAAATGGTCCTTTTCGTGGCGGCGTTAAGCTTTCTCCGATCTGACGGACCCGAATCTCCTGCTTTGCTTCTTGACACGACACAATGGGCGCCACCCACTCCTATTCACGATTGGGAAGATGATGTCGCTTCCGGATACTTATCCGGGACTTCCTTGACCTTGGCGAGTGCTTGGGATTGATTTATCTTGCCTAATCGAGCAGGCACGCTCGGCTTCAGATCTATCCGGTGTTATTTTGTTTGAATGCCCTTCATGTCGTGACCTTGAGAACACCTCGCTGAATTCCCCAACAATGGTGAGGTCTTGTTTAACTCCGGCATACCTTGCGAATTTTAGGAATTTCACTGGGCGAACCTCCATCTTCCACATCGTCGGGGTTGAGTCTCTCTTTCCCTCGCTTCCTCGCCCAAAGCCATCATCCTCTAGCGGTTCATCTTCACGCATCCCCATTCTCGGAAGAGTTCGTCCGAGGTGAGCAGTTACTTCTTGGTCCTCCTCATCAGGAGGGTTCACCCTTTGTTGTCCTCCATGACTTCCACTTGGGCTGATCACCTGCTCCAAAGGTGTCCCTCGATAGTCCATTTCTTCTTGACCCGAGATTTTGGGAAAGGTAGTCCTCATTCGTATCCTCGCTCATCGTCCCCTTGTCTTGACGGAGGTGTACCCTCTGGTCTTGTGGTTTCACCACGTATGTGTCCTTACTCCGGTGTCGCTACCGTCCTTCCTCACCTTGGATCCCAGTCCAGCTTGGTGTATTTCCTTAGTCAGTGTAGTTTTTATGCGGCGAGTCGGCCAAGGCCGAGCAGGACCTCATACCCGGAGGTCGTGGCGACGAAATCTAATGTATAGGGGCTCCCGCTATGGTGGCTTGGACTCGGACAACTCCCCGGCGCGCGCCCGCGCGACATATCCGCCATCACGAGGGTTTTGGTGGATGGCTCGAAGGTGGTGAACCCGGCCGTCTTGCGGTGGCCTCGGTGATGAGGTTCCTCCCCCCCGAGGCACGTTTTAATACACACCCGCAATTTCCACTGCTGGCGCCCGGTCCGTATGAGATACTACTCTTACCTCCCGTTCTTGCCCTTAGGGCCAAGGAGTTCCGTGTGGTTGCGTTTCCACATGGCCCTCCGGACTTCGCCGATACCGGGTTGTCTTTTAACAAGCGCACGAGGGACACCAAGTGTTGTTGGTCCATCATCAAGTCGGCCACCTTGAAAGGCCGGGTGGTTCTTCTTTGTCCGCATCGCCTTGACCCTTCAGCGTTTGCCGCCCTTTGGTGGTCGGACCGCCGGTCTGCCGGTTCTTCACAAGCATCTCTCACTTCTCGGACCACATCCGGTGAAGCTGGTGTTGCCTTAGGTGATCCGCTTCTCCTGCCATTTCTGGTGGCTTGGTTGGCTACTTCTTACAGCGGCTGCCGGTTAACTTCGTCCTCCTTGCAGCGCTTACGTGGGTTGGTGACCTCCTCGAGCTCGTCGTCTCTCACGTACTGCGCTGGGCCTTCGGCGATCTGGCGTCCGACTCTCGATGGTCGTCCTTAACTACCTCGTCCTCACGCATCCGCTTGCTCGGGCGATTTCATTCCCAGCAGGCGCCAAAATGTGCGCGACTTTTGCGGCGACCCGGCGCGCACAATCCGTGTCGTTGTAGGAAGAGTTCGTTCCCAAAGGAATAGCGAGCTCCGTTTACGGCGTTTGAGTGATTCTTGTCTCACTTTTTCGGTCCCGCACTCACGTCTAACTACCGTGACAAACATGCAGCCGGTATGGCCAAGCGTTTAAGGACCGTTCGCGTCCGTTTCGTTCACGTTCGTCTCTCACACCTCGTCCTCCTCTCTCCACTCACACTACACTTATCGGTCTTAAGGAAGGCGGGTTACGATCCGGACCTCCTCCGTTCTGGCCTCTCGTCCGGGCTCTGCCGCCCTCCGAGTCCCTCGGCTCACGTTCCGGTCCGTTGGGCGCGGCTCTGGGCGAGCAGGTCCCGATCACCCTTCCACACACCACCACGTTAGGTCCGTCACGGGACCTGATCAATCCCTCCCGGTCGTTACCTTTCGGTGACTCGGGACTCACGTTAGCAAGAAGACACACAAGGTGCGCAGAGCGGCATCAACACCAAGAAAGATGATTTATTGAGGCGTGACCCTCTTATACTACGCCGGTCGGCGTCTTTATTACACCCCTATTACGGTGGCCCATTTCGGTATGCCTAATCGGCCGCCTACCATCCTATTCCTCCCCTATCTCCTTCGCGGCGGTGGGTGGGAAGGTCCAGTTCCGCCTTGGGATTGGTGGTCCAATCTCTCCGTCACGATTTGCGGCGCGCAATCGGATGATCCGCGGGACCCTCCTCTCCCGGAATCACAGCCGGGTTGGGCGGCGTGGCCGCCCGTTACCACCGTCATCCTCCCCAGCCTCCCCATGGGTCCCCTCGGTGGGGCCACCGCTATCCTCTCCCAGCGTAAGTCGAGGGGCTCCTCCTTCTTGAGTCGGACCTCGAGGTCAGTCTCGACTCGGCACGAACTCCAGTCGGCTTATTTCAGTCCGTGGGTGGGTCGGCCTCGTCTCGGGGTTCGGACCTCGTCGAACTTATTGGTCCGGTCCCAAACTCGGACCCCTTTCACTGGACCTCGTCTTGCTAGGTCCTCCTCCTTACCCCGACCCTTGTCTTGGTTGGGTTGGCTCCTCCTCTGCACCCCTTCGGGCCCTCACCCCCCTTCTCGGGATCGGGTGGTGGTGAACTTACCTTGAGGGTCCATTGCGTCCGCTCCTCTTGGGGCTCCTCTCCTTGTTGCCGTCGTCTCCAAGCAGGGCCCCTAGGGTCCTGTCTTTGTCCCGTGCCCTTCTTCCCCTCAGGGCCTTCCGGTCCGTCTATTTGCGGAGGCCTCTGGCCAGGGAGCTCGGTGTGGTAATAGGCAAAGTCGAATCCACTTCTTGGATTGCCTCTTCCACGTGTGGGCACCGTACTCCCTTGCCATAGGTGCTCGGGGAGGCATTGCCCGCTTGTTGCTCCACCTCCCGAGTTTGATAAATGGGCAGGCTTCTCATGGTGCCAGGCTGCCTCGGTCACCTCATGATGTCATTGTTGCTCCACTGCCAACTTGGTTCATTGTGACTTGCCCGCCATAGCGCGTTCCCTTCCGACTTCCTCGGTGGACTGACTTCTTGCGCTTCCGGCCCTCGCCTCTTTGTCCATTACATTAACTCGCCATCTCGCTCAGACGGTCGGGCACTGCGGCTTCGCCCAGGCCCTTCTCCATCTCGGCGTCTGCTCCTGTTCCATCGCCTTCGCTCCGCCAGCGGCAGCTCTATTTCCGGTTCGCGACCATGTCCTGAACTACCATTCCTCTCAATGATAGTTTGGGCTGCGGCTCAAAGTCTCCTTGCGGTCCTCCATCTCCGCCTTCTTGCTCCACCTCCGGGCTGAGTCAGGATCCTCCATCTCCCGCGAACTTCTTGGCAGCTGGCGTCTTGCTTGCCACCTCTGCTCCATCTTGAGGCGGTGGGCGCTCTATCTCACTCGAAGTCTGGATTCTCATTGAGAATTCCTTTGCTCAAGCCAGCGTCTTGGGTTGTAACTCCAAGGTGTCCTTCTTGTCCTCCAACTCCACCGCCTCCTTCTACCTCCTTTGCCACAGGGTCCCCGATTTCCGGGTCTTGGCCTCAGTGTTTCGCGGCTCGTCGTGCTCAGCCGCCACTGCTCGGCCTTGATTGGCGTGGCTCTCGGCCGCCTCCCTCCACGGTTCGATCACGCCGATAGTGATCGCGATCGTACCGCGTGGCCTCGCCTCCTTGGCCACCTTCACAGCCTCTCGACGGCTCTGGTCGATCATGCCTCGCGGGTCCGCGCCCGTTACGCTTGCGCCCGGGCGTCCGCTTCTGCTGCGCTCGCCCCTGCTGCGGAGGTCCTCGCCCGCTTGGGCCTCCTTGGCTGCTTGTGCTCCTCCGGTGAAGGAATTTAGTCCGGTCCTTGCGGATGGACGGACCTCCCTCTCGGCCTCCGGCGTTTCCCTCCTCAATCCGGCCGAGCTTGGCCTTCCTTCTGCCTCCTGGGCCCCTCAGCTGCTCACTGGAGGAGTACCATGCGCCTCGGGTGGCTTCTACCTCCACAGGTCTTCTCGGCCATCCAGACCCCAGCATACAAATCCATGGCAGTAGCAGGACCCGTGTTTCTTCCACGGCGTGAGGCTCCCACAAAGTCCGTGGCGGGGCCGGCATTTCCGATCAGGACCTCCATACCATTGTCAGTAAGTCGGTGGGTTCCGGACCTAATCGGGACCCTTAGGTCACAGTCTTGGCTCGGAGCTTCACCCTCCTTGGCCTTTGGCGAGCTCCTTCTCAGCCCTTTTCTCACAGGGCTCGGAGGAGGTGAGAATGGGAGCAAGCCTTTTGCCCTTCACAGGCGGCGGGACCCGGCTCGAGTGCAGTTGCCGGTGTCCTCCCACTCTGGCGGCGTCCCTTTCGCCCTCCTTCTTCCTCCTTCTTGCCACTCAGGTAGGCGGGGGGTGAGTCTTGGCACCGTCGAGGTGCAGCGTTGGTAGTGGTCTTGCGTCTCTTGGCTCCCTCACAGTCCGTGGGGCTCCTCGTGGGTGGTGGTGGCGCTGGGGTCGGGGCTTCTGCTGGTGGTGCTGGTTGGGGCACGGAGGAGGAGGCGGGAATTTCTTCCATACTTCCACAGGTGGTGAGGGGTCCGTTCAGGGCGTATGGAGTCAGAATCCCGATCGTCCTCCTCCGGGTCCGTTTGGCCTTGACGATCGGCCTCCTCCCTCGGCGCCCTTGCCCGCTCCACTTGGCGGGGCCTCGGTCCTTTCCGGGCGCTCGCTCAAGCTCTCCTTCCTTGAGGAGCTCGAAATGCCCCCATACATGGATCGGTATGGGGCGGCCCAGATGGCGAGGCTTCTCGGTCCAGAGCTTGAGCCTCTGGCTAAGCAGGCGAAAATAATCCTTCCCAGCCCTCTTCCCCATGCAGCGCATGCGGGGAATACCAGCAGTTATCACCAAGGTGATCCACCTTGGTGGAGTTCGATGGACAATGATCGGGCTACCGCCCTTACTCGTCCAGCGGTCGGATGTCGATAGTTGGTGGTGGTCGCGTCGAGCCTCGGCATGCGCTGTGGCGGCCCTATCTTCCCCGCGCCTTGAGGGCTCGGCACCCTCCCCTTCTTCCTCCTTTGGGCGGTTGTAGGCGCCCTCGGGACCTCAAGGTCCATCGCCTTGGGTCCTCCGGAGGTTCTTGGACCGCACCTCCTTATTGTGCCCGCCCGGCATCTTCGGGCGAACTCCGGACGGTGACTGTCGATGTCGGACCATCGGAACACATCCAAATGCCACTCCTGCCAATTCTCACGCTTCCTGGGCGGGGCCCAAAGTCCGGATAGCGGAGTCACAATGTTGCGCTCCACAAGGTTCCATGGCTCCCAAACTTCGCTTTTGGGTGCCATCGCCTTCTCCTCCCTTGGTTCAGCCGCTTGAGGAGGCGGCACGTTCGCCGCCTTCGCGTTGCTCCAACCTCAGCGGTGAGCGCGGGCGTCTGAGTGTCCGAGATACGCGAGCGGGTTGCGGGCGCGAGATCGCGGTGTCTCGGTGCGGTGAGACCTTCCTTGGCCCGGAGTAACTGGCGGGGCGCCTCTTCCACAGCATGCGCAGTGCATGGCACGACCTCTTGCCTCGGCCCGCCGCGTACTGCGGCCTTCACGCGTGCCTACGCCGCGGCGCGGGCGTGAATACACCTGCTCGGCCTCAGCAAAATTCTGATCTGGCGGTGCATGCCGTCCTCCACTCGGTGGCCACGTGGCGTCGCTGGTCGTCCTCGGCTCAACTCTAAGTTACTTTTCGCGTACTTATCTGCACGGTCACAGGTGGGTCCGGACTTATCCCGTTACTGGCGCGCCATAGTAGGTCGGTCGTTCCTCACTCCGGTCGGAGTATACTCGTGCGTCAGTGCTATCCATGCTTATTTCCCCCTTTTAGCCTCATTTTATCCTTCGCTTCTACAAAAAAACAAAACCACCTATTTCCTAGCCCCCAAGGAAGTCCGTAGTCCACAATTTCCCTTGGGAAGAGAATCCATTCCAGTGGATGGCGTGGAATGCCCTCTCTTGCTCAACTCTCTGTATCCCATTTCTTGCCTAAGCGTTGTTCTCTGTTCCTCCTCATCTCTTGCCATGGGCGAGTGGGGTTAGCCTTAGCCGAGCGCGTTCTCCTCGCCCTCCTTGAGGAGGTTGTGCCCCAGACATGCGGGATGAAGGGATAGTCACACGGAGGTCGCTTAGTGCGCTTCCCCGCCTCCTAATCTACCCGAGCGAAAGTGATACGCCCCCAGTCCGCCCGCTTGCCCCTCATGGGCGCATGCAGAAATACCTGAAGGTTGTCTCTCAGATAGTTCACCTCGGTCAGCATGGTCCAGTGGATAATAACCTTCGCGACGACCCTGACTCGCTGGTCCTTTAGGTCCGACATCAACCATCTATTGGAGGACCTTTGTGCGTTCACTCTCAAGAGCATTGCCTTGGCTACCTCCAGCTTCTCCTTGCCCCGGAGCCGTTCCGGCAATATTCCCCCTATCTCCTCCATCGGGCGATTGTACACCGTCGGGAGCGCTTCTACCATCCATCATTGGGATCCTCCATGAGCTCTTGGAGCGACGGTCTTATTTACCACCGCCAGAGAGCTTCCGGCATTCTGACCAACGCCACCGTCGTAGAGGTCCGAATACATCCAGTGCCACTCCCGCATGTTCTCCACTTCCTTTAGCCATGGCCCCAAGTCGTAGCGCTTGCTAGTGATGTTCTTCTCCACCGGGTCCAATGGGCCAAGGGCTTTCAGCCATCGCCTTCGCCTCATCCCGCTGTCAGTGGTGTTTGCTTTCGGGAGAAAGCCTTGCTGGCCACCTCCTCCTTCACCACTCAGGGTTGGTTGTGAGGAGTGGTGGGCGCCTGAGCTTCGGTGCATCATGTGATGGACCGTGCTTGAGCGCTTGAAGAGTGAGCACCAAAGAGCGGTGGTGCATAAGGGGCGCGAGAAAACTACAAGATACTGAAGTCGGTGACTTCTTCCTCCTAGTTGCAGCATGGTGAGCGTAATCGCCGCGCGGGAACGTATCCTTTTACGTCCAGCAATTGCCGTCCACTTGCATCTCGTACTGCACTTTCACGCCCCTACCCTACGATACATGTCTGGGTCAGAACGCCGCTGACCTTAATGACGTTTCTTGCGAGTCTGTGGTCCCGATCAGGCTAGCCTGCTTGTCATCCACGGATCCTTCCTTCTCTAATTACGGTCCATTCCTCCAGACTTGTCTTCTTGCCACCACCTCCTGACTTCCTCCGTCCGCTCGCCCATGAAAGTTATCAAGCCACCGTGAGAGTTTGGCCTAGTAAGCCCATCCAAGCTTCCCCTATTTAGCACACCAAACTACCACAAAAAAAAACAAAACCTACTAAGAAGCCACTTAGGGAGGTCAAAGCATACCCGCCTCCCGGGAGGTCAGCATAACTCGGGCGGCCGGTTGAGCTGACCGCCGAGGGATGCGGCACGCCGAGGCGTGCGATCATATTAGGGATCATCTCTCCCTAATATATAGTTCGAAATTAATATACTTATATAAAATATCAATTATGGATCATGACATGATCCATTGATTTAGTTTTGGACCGTCACTTTACTGGACTGTCAGTCCTCGAGAAAAACCAGGGACCAAGACCGATAACTTCGCCGACTACAGGTCCTTAACGTGTTTTTACATAGTCGAAGACCGTGACCAAGGCCAGGAGGGAGGACAGGGTCGGAGACTGGGACCGAGGTCGAGAGCCTTAGGCCTTAGGCCGCTAGGCCTGTAGGTCTAGGTAGTTTATTTTAAGCATAATTTGCATATGAAATATGGTTGTAAGTTTTAAAGACATGGTAGTATTATTGTAGATATATGATTATATTGTAAAAAACAAATAAATATTGCAATTATAAGTTAAAAAGATTACGATATAGGATTTTTAATTGGCAAGGAAGTTCATAACGTAATTATAGAAACAATGACTATACTCCTTATAACATTCTAAACGGAAAAATTGCATCATAGCACTTTTCTTTATTATTCGCAAACTAAAAAACATCATGGGATTCTTCTTCCTTATTCGGCCTGTATATCAATGTACATATGGACAATATCGTTATGCGTGAGTAGGACAATCACGCCATTATCATAAGGAAATATGTGAACGAGATGGACCAACCACGTCATTTATTCAAGAGGGCACTAGACTAGGACATTGTCTCAATAAACGCATAAGGAAGAGCAAGAATCAAAATTAATTATATAACTCATCTCATGCCTAATCCATATCTCACATGAGGTGTTTGACCCACACATTTTAGCGTCCCCTAATATGTACACTCACCCTTCTTAACAAATCTGTAAAATTATATGTCTTCAATAAGATTTATTCGCAAACAAGTAGGTCATGCGCTTTTGTGGTAAAGTATGATCTTACCAATGACCTAGATGACATAGAATAAAAGATGACATTGCTTCACATAATTGTGTAGATGTATTCTAGAACATAGTACAGAGACTCCATTGTAGTGGGTCTAGGGTTATGATGTTGAACTATGATCTTACCAATGACTTATGCCACTTGAAAATTGCTTCACAACAATCCATATCTCTACACACCATGAGAAAATAACACTCAAATTAAAATTAAATTCATCATTTAAATTTTATTATTTAAATAAATTTATCTCAGTCTCCTGCGTCATACACAGCGAAAGAGAAGGAGGACGCCAAAAATCTCTCCTCATGTCTGTACCCAAAGAAGCTGTAGCACCTATATTAACTTAGAGAAAAATGTAGCGGGTAACTTATCAAGATGAGAAGTGTGTGGCGAAGGTATGTCTCGTCCGTCTCAAGTTGGCTAGTAGTGTAGCGAAGTAGTAGTGTATAAGTGGGTGACTCCTCTCAATGTGATTAAGGAAGCTTTAGATTCTACTTCACCGTTGGAGACCACCTGATTGCCAAGGCTAGGTACTTGGAGCCAATCTTCCGCAGCATCTGTTTGTGGTCCCCGCAGTCATGTCGTTTCGGATATGTGTGAATGAGAGATGTCAGCATCCGTGATTTCTAGTGTGTGTGTGTGCTGAAAAATTGTGTTGACCGTGATCCAACAAGCTACAAGGGGAGAAGTGACTACCCGGAAGGTTAGGTGTGGAGGAGCGGCCATCGAGTAGGGGGACTACAAAACTTCATCAAGGCCGATAACTCTCTCTCTCCAAATACCTCATCATTATCACATTCACTTATTACTTTGCTCGATAATCTGACCTTTCTCTTGTAGGGCATGATGGCTTAAGGGCTCTGCCGGTATGTAACAAACCACGATCAAGCAAGTGTGTCATTTGTATCCAGATTCTTCAAGTGTGTTTATGGATTATCAAAGTCGTCATTGCTTGAAAGATCGAACCTACCTTACCTGGGGAGTCTCATCACCTCCACTTTGCACTGTGGTTGATCCTATGTCTACACGGGTGGAACTGATGGCCCAACACTTGGTGAAGCTCTGCCCCTCACGATTCTCGGGTGTGTGTGCATCAGGCGTGTGGGGTTCAAGACGGTGCTCTCGGATGCACATCAAGGACATCCCCACTCGGCAATGGTTATTCAACACGTTCGTCGTTCCTTGCTATGTGTAGTGGAGTTTTGGGGACCGTACCTCTCTCCTGACGATTGATGCAAGGTGGAGGTTCGGACATCCTTTCTTCGTCCCACGCTTGCGTGCAAGAGGTCAGTCCCCCTTCCCATCTTCCTTGCAGAGTTTCCCACATTCCGCTTGAGCTGGATGGTCTATTTTAACTTGACCTTCTTCTCGCCTCTGTTCATTGGAAGAAGCTCATTGGATCATCCTACCTCCCTCCCTCATACCTTCTTCTTGCTATTCAGTCCTCCGAAATTAGCCATCTCGGAAATAAGACTTGTTGGTCAATCTTGCTCATGGTCTGCGAAATTTGGATTTCCGAGTCTTGCCCATCCCCCTTCTTGCCACCTCCTCCAAATAAGTCCATCCGCCTTTATTTTGGTGACTACATACTTGTCCTATACTTGGTCTCCTCTCTTTCCCTTATTCCCCTAGCTTGACACTTATAAGCAGTGTTTTGCATTTTATCCAGTCGGGAAACCAAAGGTTCTTCTTTACCTTGCACTTGTGTCTTTTAAATTAAGGATGATTATAGGTCATCTTCGCGGTCTCACGTCTTAATTGAGGCGGATAGATGGCTATGTCCTAAGCTACCAAAGGAGTCTAGAATCATGCGGGTTATGCAATAGGGGTGGAGGCAAGAACACTTGTGTGTCCTCTATCACATCTATGAAGATATTCGAGAAATTTTATCCCTCTATTTACAGCAAACGATCTTCATAGCAGCTTTTCTCTTTTCCCGATCCTATTATTGTGGGTGTCGCCCAAGCAAATGTGGGAGAAGCGGACTCAACATTTTCAATAGTTCAACATACCCGATTACATAATGATTCACGTCACTAGTTCTCGTGGCATTCAATAGCGGTTAAATTTTCATAATACTTTCTTTGTTTGTACGACAAATCGATCCCATGATGGAAATCCATCCTTAGTGGACTTGAATAAAATTCTTCTTCTTCTTCTTAGAGGCCTCAATCCGTCCTTAGTGGACTTGAATAAAATTCTTCTTCTTCTTCTGTTAGAGGTAAAATTCTTCTTCTTCCGTTAGAGGCTTGTCTCGTCACTCATATGTTAGAGGCCTGAACGAAGTACGTCTGGCCCGTATGTCAAAACGGTCTTTCCACATAACCTTCTGAGCTAATTTGGACTTAATTTTCAAATTCACTCAAGTTCAATTCCAGGGTGCCTCCAAAATCGTATTGCATTTCCAGCACCCACATAATACATCGACTTAAGACTTCTTGTTCGATCAAGAGGAAAGGACTGAAGTCCAACACTTTAGACTTCATAAGAATGTGGACTCTGCGTTTGTGCTGTCCAAGAATTACACCAACCTCTAACTTACCCAGTCTCGAGGTTTGAATGGACAGAGTTCAGGTCGGAATGGGAAGAAGTTGATATGTGCCCACGTAACCTCATGCAAAATGCTCACAGCCCAGGAAACGGTACCATTTTGATCTTAGACCTCATGATCGGCACCCCTTTCAACGAACCGCCCACTGTGTTGTCAGATTAAAATGATTTGGTGTACAGGCTCCATCTGTCTCCCATTGTAACCAGCAGAACCACAGATTCACTTGCTCTTACGTACCTAAAGAGCAAAGCATCAAAGTGCAAGCAAGACGACTCTAACGAAATTCCCTGAAAGCCAGCGCCAAGCTGGTCCCACGCCTGACAGCCAGGAAGTGACTGTAGGCCTCCCCAGCAAATGCACATCCGAGGTTCAGAAAACTTCCAAATGGTACTGCCCAAATCCTCCAGCACCTCTACTATGAATCCAAGAGCCACTTCACAGACCGTAGTGCTTCTGAAGCACTTCAATCTGTTTCCTGTCACAGGCATCTAGTAAATCGGGTCTTGACGCACAGCTGCACATATACCACGAGCAACACGCCATACTGTAAGATAAAGCAGCAGGTAGCAAGTTGTTTCATTGACCTACATGTAAGATCTCAAAACAAATTCCAACCAGAAAAATAACGGCAGATTGTGCTGGACTGTGACTTATTAACACTCATCAGCACAAAGAAATCAGTACCTCATGACTGACCTTATAGACATCCTTAGATACTGCCAAGCATTGTCAGCCTTCGATTCATCGACAGAGCTCTTACATAATACTGGATCGAATCCTGCACTGACCCTGGAATGTGAGAGCATGAACTCAGTGAGGGAAACAAAGCATTAACACAAAAAGTTCCATGTCCAAGCTGTTGCTGTCAGGAGCTGCAAATGCTGGCTGCACATACACTAACTGGAGGTTCACCTGGTTTGCAGCCGATGCCCATATTTGCCCAGGCACGCACATAATTTGGTTTTAATTCAAGCGCCTGGGCCATACAACAAAACAAATTCAGCACAGACCAAGCATGTAACTCACTCCAAGACCAGTGATCTGACTTACCTGTTGATATGCAAATATGGCATCAGCACTTCGTGCACTGTTTGCCTGCGTGGCTCCAAGCTTATTCCAGAGTGAATAATCTCTTGGCTTCAACTTCAATGCCGTTTGAAAAGCATGTATTGCTTTCTCATATTCCCTTGAGAGGTTGTAAAGTACTCCAAGAACAGTATGCACATCCCCATCTTCGAGACAATGACGCTGCTCTAAAAAGTTCCACAACCTACACACACGAGTGAAACTGCCTAGACTTCAGCTACCCAGCGTAACTGCATCGTCCAAAACTGCCAAATTGTAGTCCAAGTCCTTGCTTGCTCAAATGATGGAAGACGAAACTAAAGCAGGAGAACACAGGACAGGTCAATACTTGCCCAAATCACCAATTAAGGCATGAAACAGACCATTCCTAGAGTAAAACGGTTAGGACAAATAACCTCAGAATGACTTAAACGCTGTGCAGCATCAGGTTGAACCAGCTGACTGTACTTCGGATTATTTTGCAACCAGCCCCGCAAGTACTGTAGAGCTTCTGCCTGCTCCAGCTCTGGTATATGACCATCAAACTATTCAGAAACACATTTCACACCTGTCCAATTAAATAAGACACACACACACACACGTAACTGTTGAGAACCTGTAGCATTGCATACCCTGCTACCTTCCTTACAACCTAATCAAGGCTCCCCTCTTGTCAAAAGACTGAAAGGAGCTCAATATGTAATAACTACCAGAGTACCAGGGGACTGTCAGGATTAGAATCTGGTCATAACATTACCATTTGTGGCTCACACCCAGTGCAAGGAGAACTTCAAGATTAGTGGGGTCTGCATTTTGCTTGAACCATGGAAGCAATGGCCTTCATAGCAATTACCAATCAAATAAGTAAAAAAAGAGCAAATGACGAAATAGGCAGTGAACTTACTGCATCCAGCTTAGAATGAAAGTCAAGCACCATGCCTGACTCATAGCATAGAAGATAATTCATAAGGATGAGACAGTTCACAGTACTCACCTGGCGATCATCGTCGTTTTCAGCATGGGTTATACCAAGTAACCTCCAAGCCTCAGAATTGTCAGGATTTCTCAAAACTTCAGCTTCGGTGCAAGAACAGCTTCACTAAGCAATCCTCGTCGAAAAAGCTCTTGCCCTTCCCTCAACGGATTTGGATGCCCAACATATGGATTCTGATCAGCAAAGCCATACACAAACCTTGAAGCACTGCCTTGATTGTTATTCAGCTTAAGCTGCTCTTCTACAAACCTGCAACATTGAAGCAAGGATTATAAACACGGCCCTGAGAAGATCAACAGTGCATACCAGCAGCAGCTCTACCTTAGCTACTCCACAGGAATCTTAACAGTCAGATCTCATGCTTCCAGTGGAGCATACTTATCATATGTGTCCAGCCAGCCCGATGCTGCATCATGACCCAGGGAACCCTTAGCTGACTTGATCACCAAACTCATCACCCCAGGTGCCACCAAACTCATCACCCCAGCTGCGTGTCTGATCATTGTCAGAGTTCTCAATTTGTAGGCTCTTCCTCTTGCCTGCTCTGGACAAAATCATCTACCCAATTGTCTCCTCGATGAGCATGCTGCAGAAGAAAACAAGGCATTAAGTTCTCACAACAGAACACTGTTCCCTGCAGATATCCACAAACTTCTGCTCAAACAATAGACTTGGTAACATGCCCTCTCCACTTCCTTATTCAGAAGACAAAGCTAATCAAATCCTCTTGAAATGGGCATGCTTATCTTCCAACATAATTAGATGACTTCCTGAACATTCTATGCTGCAAAGAAACCAAACCTGATAAAGTGAATTGCGACAGATAGCAGGATAACAAACAAGAATACATGCTCACATCAAGTACACTCTGCAAAAAATGTCTCCAAACATTGAAGAACACCCCTGCAGCAGTGAGACTAATCAATCTGGAGAGATCTCCAGCTGAAACATGCAATAAAACTGAAAACCGGGAAATACCTCCCCTGCCCACGCAGAATCACCACTTGCGGAAATGCGTTCCTGGAACTCATTTGCCCAGCCACCATCATCTGCCATCTCTAATGAGTCAGTGCTGTTGTCAAATATGAGCTCGCCTCTGCTCATCTTGGATACAAACTGTAGAAACTTTGAATTCTACAAACACAAATACAGTCCAGTAAGAGATGGCATTTAATCTTGCATAAGTGTGCACCTCTTACTTAATATTTGATTGCCAAAACATTTCGCACAAACTCAACGAGGCAGCATGTCAGCAGTCACAAACCTTGAATTTCGGATCCTGATTTTCAGACAATGTATACGAACTAGTGAGGACGTCTGGTTCAGAATCGATTGATTGTCAGAATCACTTTGAGTCATATGAACCCCTCTCACCATTTGCCCCAGCTCTGATCACAAAGCAACAGAGATGTCCATCAGCCATCATAGACTTGTCCAATGCTGCTCCCATCCAGATTACTGCTTTAGAGGGAATGCTGGGTTAAGAACACGGGCAAACCTGCTCATACTCAGCGGCCCACGAATCACTCTCTGGCAAATGGAATTCATCAGCCCACGTCTGACCCTGTGAGAGTGGGTTGAAACTGCTGATACCAGCACCAGACCCATTAGTTTCTTGTCTGTTACCAGGCCATGATCCTTGAGCTTCCTTCCAATATTGATCAAACCCCAGAGGCTCAGCTCTCCTGGGACCATCCTCTATATCCAAGGAATGTAAAAGCGCTGAAACCTGCAGTTCTTGCCGTTAGGCCCGTCTAAGATGCAAAACAAGGGAAGGATTGAACTACCCACGTCAGGTCCCACTTACGAATTCCAGTTTGATGACACTGCATACCTGAGCAGTAGCGAAGTCATCCCCTTTGTCAGCAAAGAAGTGTCGACCCATTATGCTGCTGCGGTCTCTGATCCGTCGTTTATCAGATTCTGACAGGCCTAGCTTCGGCATTCTGAAAGTAGGAAATGCAGCTTCTGCTCGACTACTCTCCAAAAACGTATGAAGGACGCCAGAGAGGGCAGTTTGTGGATGCACTGCACATGTGCAAATTGCTTTGCAATATTAACAAAGATTGAAGGGGCATACAACTTGACAATTGGTTGCGGAGAACAAAATACAGACCGGCCCCAAGTAATTGAGATGGAACCAAAACGGAGACTAGTACCTGGAGGGCCGGTATCTTCATTGTAGATAGCCTCAAACTCCCGAAGTCGATCGAGCTCAAAATTTCCTGACATAGACCGCATTTGTGCGGCATTCGCTTCTTCCCAAGCGTCATCAAATCCTCCATGCTCACTGTTGGAAAACTGACGCAGAAAATCTACCTGACGAATACTTCCCAAGTTAGCAGCGGTGCGAAAGCGAAGTTACAATCTTCTAGAATTGAATCCCAAAGTAAACGGGTGCGGGCACCATACACAACCTGTATGTTGGATGGCGGCGCTTCCTGTTGTGCAAATTCTGATCCGGGTAAAGAGATCAGGGTCCACTAGGCCAGCCAACTGTGGTGAACTCTGTCTACCTGACACTGTCAGACCTGAAAATTCTGACTATGTCCTGCAAAACAAGCAAACAGGCCACTGTGAAGCACAGACGAAGCACCGACATTGAGAAATAAGACGAAGGATCACCAACCTGGGACTTGGAGGCAGATCCCAGGAGAGAATCAGCCAAACCACCAAAAGGATTGGATGCAGATGAAGCTCCATCGGTAGGCTGGCAGGAGGCACCGCCCCGAGTATTAGGTCGCGCAACACCATGTTTGCCGACGAATTGTTTCTGTGGTCGGAGGATCGAAGTGCACAAGGAAAAGAACGATGGGTGCTGAAATATATCAAACTCCGAGTGCTATCAACAAGTGCATTTGAAATACAGAATACAGAACGAAATTCCAAGATTTACCGGATCGTTGCTCAATGGATGTAGATGTAGTCTCTATTTTCTTTGCTATATAAATTATGTTTGCGTGCCTATAAAGCTTTTTATAAATTCGTATTGTCAATTTATGTGAACGTGTGAATACGGCTGAACAAAGCCAAGAGCCTGCCCGCCTACCTAGTTTGTGGCATATGATGAGGCCTGTTTCACAAGCCGGTACATTTTAGCGCATGTCGGTGACATGTGGCGCGTGGTCGAGCCACGGTGGGCATGTATACCACCGCATGGCCAACGGTGGGGGTTTTCCTCGTTCCTCGCTTCACAAAACCGGTATATTTTTCACATGTGGTCCCACGCTCTTTCACATGGACCCACCATTTTACCCATAGAGGTGTATATAAGGCTCTAGCTTATGCGGTCAAAGGCGTTTCATTTGTGTCATAGGTGTGCAGGTTGGAGGTTGGAGCTTGGAGCTTGGAGCTTGGATTTTGAGTGGAGGGCTTCACTTAGGGTTTATCATGGATCCCCATGAACAGAACTTGTGGTGTGTTTTTCTAATTAGTAGTGAATGCAAAAGGAATGGTTTGGGATTATGATTTCGGTTGGTAGTGGCATGAATGATTGGAACTTGTGGGGTGTGGAAATTGGAAAGAGATGTCAGCGGTATGCTAGATGAGTTTGCCTTAGTGGGAGACTGTTATTGGCCTCGGTACATCTATTAACTCCATTCCGTGGGCATAAAGATGGATTTACAGGAGGAAGCCAATTGGAATTTTATTCAATCTAGTACTCGAATGGTGGTGGAAAGGACATACGGCATCTTTGAAAAGTAGGTTTAGTATTTTGCTAAAAGAAATGATATGAAGTTGAAAAATGTGCCTTGTGTTGTTAGTGCATGCCTAGTATTGCATAACATGTGTGTGGAGCGTAATGATGGCTTTGAGGATGAATGGTTCAATCAAGCTACTCTTGAACTTCAAAGCTCCGCTTCTAGCAATCATCGGGGACTCCACAACAAGAAGCTTCAAGGCATAGAGACTTTGTATGAAATCAACAATGCATATAATAAGCATGGGCAAAGACGAAATATGGTGAATGTGGAAGACCATGCCGATGGTGGAGACCAAAACCCATATGCAAGGGCTGGTTATAGACAAGGTGTGGCGTCGGAGGGCTTTAGCCAAAAGCTTGTATGAATTGCGCTTGAAAACGGGCAAACGAGGTTTTGGGTCCAGTGCGAGACGGAGAGAAGGTGAACAATAAAACTAAAACACTTAAATTTCCAAAACCAGCCCTTGGCTCAAAGTCCGAGACCAAGGTGAACAATAGAAACTAGAAATGCAAATTCTACCAAAACTAGCTCATGTGTGTTCTGTTTTGTGCATCAAGTATGTTGCCAAGTTGCCAAGTGTGCGTTCATGGATTGGAGTAAAGTCAACCAACTTCAACCGTACTCTTGTAATAAACATTCTGTGTGCTTGGCCATCTGTTCCATAGTTGCCAGTCTTGGGTCTCCCTTTCCTGCCTTGTTCTCTTTTTGGCCACATGTTAACGGGGCTTGACCATCTGATTCCTGGTGTATGGGCTCACCATCTAGTGGTGGCTCAGGTTCACTCTCCAAACCATCTGTGACATCCAAAAAAGTAGAGCCCATGGTAGAGTCCACAGAGCTCCCCCCGGGCTTAGCAAATGTCCTAGGAAGGGAGCTGGCATGTGCATGGCAATTGACCACAGGACGTTTACCATGGTATTCATCCATGAGATCAAAAAACTTACATTTATCAGACCTTCCATGCCCACTTGTCTCGTTCTCGGCTTTGTCCTTCCTGTAATCCTTCATAAGGCTCTTGTGCTTCTGACGACATGCCTCAGAATCCTTGTCGAAATCCGGGCAGACCGCACACAATCTCGTGTAGAGCTTGTTCCACACGTCGATACCTTGCTTGGGTGCTTTGTTGAAATCCTCCTCCATAGAACCCCTAAGGTGGATCAAGTGGATGGTATGGTGTTCACCATTGTGGACCCTTCCACCACTTGTCCTTGAACTGATCCTCCCTTCAAGTTCCAAGTGTTTTTGCTTTTCCCCTTCTTTGACCTGTGTGTCTGTGAAATTGGAACCTCATGACCAGTTTCTAGGTCAATGACATTGCCTGGTGCAAGCTGTTTGAAACCAGAGCCTAGCATGACACTTCCAAGCAGAGGCATTGAGAATGCTTGCTGCTCATGAGGGGAGCATCCTTGTGATATTTGTTGACTTGGAGGTTGGCTCCACGTCGAGAGGGCATTCAAAGTTGTAGCTTTGAACGCCGACTCCTCTGAGCCAAATAGATAACTTGAAAAGTTTGGGAAGGTCTTTGTAGTGAAGACTCACCACCATGACCTTGTTGCCCTTGACCATAGCCAAACCTAAAAGCCTAGAAACACCGCCAAACCTTGAGATAGAGAGCTTGTTATGTCAAGCGAGGTCAAGAAACTTTAGAGCCCGTTGTGCCATCCAAAATTCGATTGCCACTTGAATTACCTCACAATAAGGCACAAGCGTGGCGACGATGAGATCCTCCACACACACACGAAGTCAAGGGCCGGCTCTTGGAGCACTCTTCTGCGCGGCTCAGCGGGCATTCTCCTCCACGGCTCAATGGCGGGCACTCTCTTCTGCGGCTCAAGCGGGCACTCTCCTCTGCGGCTCAACAGCGAGCACTCTCCTGCGGCTCAAAGGCGGGCACTCTCCTCCTGTCCAAGAGCACTCTCCTCCCCCCGCTCTCGAGAGCGGCCTTCACATACCTTGGGCGTGTTCTGCTAGTTTTGGCGCCCTTTCACAAGTTGGATAACATCACGTAAAAACTCATAAAATAAGAATTGACACCTATGCCATTGGTCCATGGTCAAAAAATGTCGAGAAAACACGGACTTGCCCGGTGTTTTCATCGAAAACACCTGCCGTGGCATCCACGTAAGGGCAGGGTGTGGGTTATTTAGTCCTTGTGAACCGGGTACAAATTGACCCTCCAATCACATGAGGTGTGTCAGGATTTATACCAGGCTTGTGAAACGGGCCTGAGAATAGATAGGGAGCGAGACTGCAGGAAGCGATAGGAAGCAATTTGAATTTGTGAGGAGGGCGGGCCCTCATCTTAGCTGTAGGGTGTGCCCCCTTGGGTTTACGAATGTATAAGAGGTCAAGGCTAGTGAGCCATAGGCAAACAGAGGGCAATTCTCAGGCCTATCTCTGTTCACTTGGATGTCTTCGCATGACAAAATTTGGCTCATCCAAGCCATTCCCTTGCTTGATCAAGTGTTCAACTCGATCATCATTGAGTGTGTGTCCCAAGCGACGTCCTTGTTTCAAGATTGCATGCATGGTTCTTTTGCTTTGTGAGTTGATGGTGACCGTACAAACCTCTTTCTTTGAAGGACTGACGGCAATTATCAACCGGTCTTTTCGTTGTTCTACATATCTTCATACCCGGCATCATTGGTATTTAGTGTCATATGTATGTGTGTATGAATGCATGTGTGTGAGGTATAGCAGATATTAAGAGTCTTACGAGAGAGGGAGGCCTAACTCCTTTGAAGATTCTGGTTAAGACCAAATCCACCGATATGAGCGTCGACCTTAGCAGTTAGACCCAAGTGCTGCCCCACATCCAATGTAACCCATAGATATCATGGTGCATCCCATATGAATTCTTAAGTGTGTTCGTATGCCACATCATGCACTTTATATGTCACACTCAAGCGGTTTTACATTAGACCTTGATTGTATGTGGTGAAAGGATATCAGCATAATCGTTTTCGTTTACAACAACCGTTGGTGGCATGAATGTGGATCAGGCGTGACATCTATGTGGCATTGAGGGCGGTCGTGACTTCACCTACCTCCAGGCTAATGAAGTCGACAACTTTGCATTCGACCACTTTTCCGCACTAATGAAAACATGTCATCGGGGCTGAATACTAGGCATACGCGATGATATAGCCTCATCATTTACTTGCTATTGTCGTGGTAATGGGTGATGCGAGCGGCGTCGAAACAAGTGATCCGGATGGCGGGTGAGCAAGGCAATCAAGCAAAGGTGGTGAGCAAGGCAAGTGAGGCGTGGTAGGTAGGCAAGGGACCACCATGGTGGGAGGCAAGCAAAGCAGCCTGGTGGTTGAGGCGGCCTCGGTTTAACGGCGAGAATGGCAAGTGCGAGCGCTTGAAGGAACCCCTGCGATCGAGCTCGGCGACCTCGATAGCGAGCTTAGCAAGTCGCAGTGTGACGGCGATGGCGGCGAGGTGTGCAAGGGCGGGCGTTACGATGCAAGGTATGGCGATTCAGTGGCTAGGCGGGCTGGCTAGTGGTGTGCATCTTTGAGGCGGTGTACATCTCCGTGAGCTTTGTGTACCGTATCTTTGTGAGTCTCTTCCGCCATGTTGTATGTATCGACATGGGCGATACCCGACATGGGCACTTAGCCCGCGTTGTAGCATTTCTCGATTCTGTTGGTCCTTGATATAAAGGTAGCACGCTTAAAATGGACACTGATGTAGATAGCTTTGAGCAATTAGAACCAATAGTGCACGCATCTTCTAACATTTATCTTTTCAAGCAAACTGTTGTGGTTCGCACCGGCCATGTCAAGCAAAAGAACAGATTTGCAACATTGCGGTTATGAGCTATGTACTCATCACTCCCGAGTTGCGTTTGGCAAAGCAGGCGCCCTTGTTTCAAGATTGCATGCATGGTTCTTTTTACCTTTGTGAGTTGATGGTGACCGTACAAACCTCTTTTTTGAAGGACGGCGGTATCAACCGCCTTTTCGTTGTTCTACATATTCGTACTCCGGCATCATTGGTATTTAGTGTCATATGTATGTGTGTATGAATGCATGTGTGTGAGGTATAGCAAATATTAAGAGTCTTACGAGAGAGGAGAGGCCTAACTCCTTTGAAGATTTACAGGTTAAGACCAAATCCACTCCGGCCTTGAACGCCGCCCTTAGGCAGCTAGACCCAAGTGCTGCCCCACATCCAATGTAACCCATAGATATCATGGGATCGCATCCCATATGAATTCTTAAGTGTGTTCGTATGCCACATCATGCACTTTATATGTCACACTCAAGCGGTTTTACATTAGACCTTGATTGTATGTGGTGAAAGGATATCGCATACACTCGCTTTTCGCTTTACAACAACCGTTGGTGGCATGAATGTGGATCAGTGACATCTATGTGGCATTGGGGGCGTGTGACTTCACCTACCTCCCGAGGCTAATGAAGCCTGACAACTTTGCATTCCGACCACTTCCGCATTGAAAACATGTCATCGCCGGGGCTGAAATACTAGGCACGATGATAGTATAGCCTCATCATTTACTTGCTATTGTCGTGGTAATGGGTGATGCGTGAGCAAGGATCGAAACAAGTGATCCGGATGGCGGGTGAGCAAGGCAATCAAGGCAGTGGTGAGCAAGGCAAGTGAGGCGTGGTAGGTAGGCAAGGGACCACCATGGTGGGAGGCGCCGCAGTCGGGTGAGTCAGCTCGGTTGTTAAACGCGAGAATGGCAAGCGGTGCGGTGGTAGAGGAACTGCGATCGAGCTCGGCGACTCGAAAAGTACAAGCGAGCTTAGCAAGTGCGTGGCAGCTGGCGGCAGGTGTGCAGTGGCGCGTTACGATGCAAGGTAGCAAGCGATTGTGGCTGGCTGGTGGCTAGTGAGTGGTGCATCTTTGAGAGTGTACATCTCGAGAGCGAACCGTATCTTTGTGAGTCTCTTCCGCCACATGTTGTATGCGACATGGCTGATACCAGCATGGGCACTTAGCCCAGGCGTTGTAGCATTTCTCAGTTCTGTTGGTCCTTGATATAAAGGTAGCCTGTGCTTAAATCTGTGGACACTTACTGATGTAGATAGCTTTGAGCAATTAGAACCAATAGTGCACGCATCTTCTAACATTTATCTTTTCAAGCAAACCTGTTGTGGTTCGCACCAGCCATGTCAAGCAAAGAACAGGATTTGCAACATTGCGGTTATGAGCATGTACTCATCACCTCCGAGTTGCTTGTGCAAGCAGGCGCCTAGCCTCAAAAGGAGTTGTGGGTGTTCATGCGATAACATATGAGAATTCCTTTCCACCATGTGTGTGATTTTCATTCATTATTTGCTTGTCAAATTGAAAGCTTTTGTGGCAGATGGAGCTCTTATTTTCCACTACATACTATTATCCTGCATCTGCAACTTTGTAGTAGCAAGGTTTGAACGAAGAGCAAGACTTTATACCATGAAAAGCCGTTCAATTTAGATATCCAAGGAGAGTTGTTCAACCCATTCAATTTGACCGCGACAAGGGTGGCAGGAAGGTTCGAGAAAGCCACATCTGCTATTTCACCAGCTTGGTGATGTTTTGCCTTGCCTCGTAGGAGCAGGCAGTGAGTAAATCCTAGTTGTGGACCTCTAGGTCCCTCGGTAGGTATCGGGTTGGGTGCGAAAACTTTGGAGGATGAGGAGGCGATATCATGAGCGAGCAATCTTCCTCTCAAGTGCTCAATGGTAATAAAGCTCAAAAGTAAAGAGGGATTATAAAGGGAGCGCACCTCATCTCCAGTGGCTTCACACTGGCATAATCCATTGTGTCAATTGAATTTGGACGTAACAATACACATGAGCCTCACCACCACCGCATGGTCCATGACTCAACCTCAATCTTCACATGGAGCTCGCGCAAGAGAAGACTGACCCACTCATGATCAACAAGTGGGAGTGATGAAATAGAGTGTTGACATCATGATGGGTTTAGGGTTTTAGTTAACCATCACAAATATAGGGTAGTGTGCTTAGAATTAATTATTAAATACCTTTTTGTTAGGGTTACATCGCTTAGTGAATAGACATGCCTTTTCATCTAAGTTAAGTTGTCTTTTCATGCATAAGCAAATTGCTTTTCCTTTTTTGAACATACGCAATGTAATTATCTTAATTCTATAATTGATCTACATTAAACCTAAATAAAATGTCACTACCAATGCGTTTCCTGAGCACCCATCACTATTAAGCAACCCGTGTATAATAGATCTGGATGCTCCTTTTTGTTCTGTCTGTTAATCTTTTTAGTAGACCTAAGAAGAAAGCCAAAAAGTCTAAAGTTGGCCCAGGTAGTTCCACTCAAGCAAAAGATGCCGAAACCAAGAAATCAAAAGGTTGGGAGGACCACCGCATTCAAAACCTGATTGTGGTTAGAGGGTCAATAGATGCTAAATTTGACAAGAACCGAAAACAAGGTACTTAGTTGTGGATTTGATCATAACAATAACATCCGTGTCTCAACGTTGCTATTCCATGTGTAATGTTGAGTGGGTGCTCACTGTGTGGACATTTGGAATAAGGTGGCCACGAAGATGGCCATGGTTTGGGTAGACTTTTACAAATTTCGAGGCTTATTAAGAAATGGAAATCAATTTTGAATGCCTATAAGACAAACAAGGAAGCAATTTCGGTTTTAGGCAGTACTAGATCTGAATATTCTGGATGGTATGACCTAGTTGATCAATTCATGGAGCACAAGCCCATGTGGTATGTGAGGCTCATGCTGACTCACATCACACTACACAATGAATGGACAAGATTCCATACTCCAATGTTGACACAGTGGAGAAGGTGTCTTAAGATAGTCATTCAGAGTAAGGTAGGAAAAAGAAGAGGTTGTAGGCCTAGGTGATGATTCAAAAATCACTCTTGCCATTAATGAAATCCAACAACTGTCTCAACATATGAAGGCTACGGAGAAGAAGAAGACAAGTCTTTCAATAAAAATCTAGTTGCTATCAATGCAGCTGCGGTTGCTGATAGGGGACTAGGATCTTGAAATCCATTATTTAAATCATGTTTTGAAACAAAAGTGACAATACTCCACTCCACTCTACAATACACCACTCAACACTCCTCTAATTCTACTCAAACCTCAAGTTGTATCAACTTCACCAAACATACATTGAGCTCACAAGGAGTTGATTTTGAGCGATACATGGCATTGGATACGGAGTGGACGCTTCATGCCTTTACAAAACCTGCCCCATCAATTCTTATGGTTGTTCATGCATGTTGTTATCCTCAAATAGGTGATTTGTGCGCACCCTATGTAGCAATTAAGGCCATGGTTTCTCTAATAACAAGAGATGGCTGCCTCGCCATACTATCGTGTTGTGATGCATGATTCCCCATGTCCATCTCACATTGTCTAGTAGCCTCCATCGGCTATTCTTCATCAAATTGTCCTTGTGAATGATACATATGTTATGCAACAAAAGACATGCCTGGACAACCCTTGGTATGTTAGGGATGTGGATGTCCAACCTCCTCAATAAACAACTCTAACGCTCCTTCAATATCCTAAAAGCGCGTTCAACTGCCATGCGAGTGCTATTGTGAACAAAATTCCAAAATGACTATAAAGGAGACAAACCTTCTCGTGATCCTTGAGAAGAAGTAAGCATGTAGAGACATTGCCTATACCTAACATCACCGACAAGGTTATAATGGCCTGATATTCCTGCCTCACATTTCCGTCCAAGTCCTATCCTTTTGAAAAGGTTTCAATCGTTTAGACTGCATACCGTACCCTAAAGGGTGATTCGGCTTTAAGTAATTAAAATTAGTAAAAGTTGAAAATTTTGAAATTATTATATTAAAAACACCCAATATGTAAAATTTTACAAATTTAATATGCCAAAAATAAGAAAAATAGAGTTTGTGTGAAAAATTAGGCCTATTTAGGGGAGCTCTCTATATATCGGTTAATTCTATATAGATACCTATGTATTCTAATAAAATTTGAAATTTGATAAAATTATTTTTCATATATTTTAAAATTTTTTAAAAAATATCAATATCTATGTTGGACCTTATTTTTTCAAAAAATAATTATTTCGGTATCACCCTGTTGAACCACCCCTCGGGGTATGATAATCATCCAAAATCATAGTCCAACGCCAAACACTTTGCGGTGATAGTTAGCTACAAGAGTTGATGGGGAGAGGGGTGATGTGACGATTTAAAATTCTAATTTCTAGGGTTTACACCATGTGCTCACCGACGCTCAACATGAACGATATGTAACTTCTCGACCTGAACATCGAGAATTGCCTGCCATGGTGGAACTATTAGGTTGGTTGATAGTGCCACCATGGCTCTATCACCGACGATCAATGCAAAAAGGCCCTCATTCTTTAAAATGCACGTCTTGGGTTGGGACAAGAACTATGTCAGATGGGTATTGATATATGCTAAGGCCATTATAGAGCACTATGGAGGACCCGAACATCCTAGTTTCAAAATTATTTTCTTTCACAACGAGTAGGACAAGTTGCCACTTACAAGTCTACTCAGCAGCAAGCCATGTCAACAGGACCAAGCATATGCTTTGCGTCCTAACAGAAGTGGTGACAATAACTACTATGAACATCATTCTAATTTGATTGCAAAGGAGATAAACCTTCTCGTGATCCTCAGAAGGGGGAAGCATGTAGAGACATGGCCAATACCTAGCATCACCAACAAGGCTATAATGGCCCAACATTCCTACTTCACATTTCCGATCAAGTCGTGTCCTTTTGAAAAGGTTCCAATCATTTAGACTACCTGCTCATCCAAAGTTTTAGTTCCATACTCAATACTTTGCAGTGATAGTTAGTTGCAAGACTTGAGATTAAAACCCTTCCGTTTGTAATAATTGCCTCTTGGCATGGGTTGGACTAATATAGGAATATGAGATCCATCCATTGCACATACCTACAATATACGGAATACCTTGGATTGCCTCAAATTCCTGAGCAGAAACAAGCTAAGGTGGGAAGGAAGGAAGTACCAACAGGGGCGGGGAGAGAGAAGCGGAGTTGAGAGAGGAAGAAGTGGCAGTGGAGGAAAGAAGCGAAGAGAACTTCAGGGCAAACCCGAATTGAAAATAAAAGTTTGTGTTAAGGTCACTTTTGGTCCACAAGCCCAGGGCAGGGATTTACCCAAAGGACAAATCCTAGTTGTCCAGAAAAAACATATGGAAGAAAATAAATACAGGTCCATATTAGCTCTCTCTTTTTGTACGCCATACCTATTGCCATATAAGCATAAAAAATTAGATTTTTCTCCCCTAAATAATTTTTTATTTCATGCATATAAAATATTTTTCAGGATTTCACAGACCTATAAACATAGGTAGATATATACAATACAGATAAGGTAACAAGTAAAACGACACAACATTTAAATTCTCTGCACGTTCTACGGATTTAACGTAACGCGGAACTATGGAAATTCGTGGTCTCACTTGTTTTGAAGAGTTCCGAATACGGTACGCCCTTTGTTGCAAAAATAGTTAAATCGGCCAGCGATGATTCTAATAGGAAGGGAGAAACGTTGCTAGGTACATAAATATGTACGGACATATGTAGGATGGGAGGGTTGAGGATAAAAAGGCCTCCTCCGATGAGCGGCAGGACCTGCTATGCCATTGGCTCGCCTCCTGTTCCGGGCTCTCGCCAGTGTGCCAAGGAAGCAAGCGAGCCCCAGGCCGAGACCTTGCTCGCACCAAGAAGCAGTTTCAGGAAGCGAGACAAAGGAACAAGCAACTGCCAATGCCGGGGCGAGTTATCAAGCAGCCTTCTCTTTGAGCCCGGCGGCAGGCTTGTTCAGCAAGGCGAAGAAGGAGGAGGCGAGCCACGTTGCGAGCAGTGGCGTGAGCCAGTACACGTAGTAGTGCTCCCAGTCCAAATGGCCGCTCCTCAAGAAGGCCCAGGCGAAGGCGTTGGCAGGGTTCATAGCAGGGCCGGTGTAGGCCTGCCCTAATCCCACGAGCACGATGGTGGCGACGACAATGAGGGCGGTCTTGCCGTGGTCACTCTTGGGGCCCTTGAGGACAGCGGCCAGCACCGCCAGCGTCATGAGGAAGGTGAGCCCGGCTTCGATGGCGGCCCCGTGTGCAAGTCCACTTTCAGCTCAGGCCCCCAGGTAGTGCTGGTAGTAGTGCGGCGTGAATTCTCTTGCTGCCAAAGCCCCGCCTGCTGCTCCCACAGCCTGTCAACCACAACCACATGCTCAGCCATTGGCCATGCCATAGCGTTCATGAAGTGAGAGCCAGAGCGGGTACCATGTTCTCCTACCTGAGCCGGGAACCGGACTGCGAAATCCAGTAAGGTGAGGTTGCTCAGTCCTACGGCCCAGAAGGCCAGCAGGGACGTCGGATTCCAGCTGGCCCTCCCAATTGCCGCCCCACGGCCGAGAAGATGGTGATGAGCACAAATATGATGATGGCGACGAGAAAGATGGAGGTTAGCAGACAAGCCCAGAGGCCTGGCCAGCCAGTCCACCACGGCGCCCAGCGGGCCGTCAAGAGCACCCACAGAAACGTCAGACCGGCATCTGCCAGCGCCAGCTTTACGAGCCCCATGGAGCAAGCAAGCGAGCAGTGTGCCGGCGGAGCCTGTCAACCGAGGCGAAGCGAAGTTTAATCTATATACGCTGCACACTGCATACATGGACGCACTCTCTGGCTGATCACACTTTGCATGGCTCAAAATCTCTTGGTATCAGCAAAACTCCAACTTCTAAAACGGTTCGTCTTGGAAAAGATACTTCACTGTATATATCTCTACCCTAAGCCATGAGCGAAACAAGCTAAGGTGGAAGGAAGGAAGTACCAGCAGGCGGAGAGAGAAGCGGAGTTGAGAGAGGAAGAAGTGGCGGTGGAGGAAAGAAGCGAAGAGAACTTGAGGCAAACCCGAATTGAAAATAAAAGTTTGTGTTAAGGTCACTTTTGGTCCACAAGCCAGGCGGATTTACCCAAAGGACAAATCCTAGTTGTCCGGAAAAAAAACATATGGAAGAAAATAAATACAGGTCCATATTAGCTCTCTCTTTTGTACGCCATACCTATTGCCATATAAGCATAAAAAATTAGATTTTTCTCCCCTAAATAATTTTTTATTTCATGCATATAAAATATTTTTCAGGATTTCACAGACCTATAAACATAGGTAGATATATACAATACAGATAAGGTAACAAGTAAAACGACACAACATTTAAATTCTCTGCACGTTCTACGGATTTAACGTAACGCGGAACTATGGAAATTCGTGGTCTCACTTGTTTTGAAGAGTTCCGAATACGGTACGCCCTTTGTTGCAAAAATAGTTAAATCGGCCAGCGATGATTCTAATAGGAAGGGAGAAACGTTGCTAGGTACATAAATATGTACGGACATATGTAGGATGGGAGGGTTGAGGATAAAAAGGCCTCCTCCGATGAGCGGCAGGACCTGCTATGCCATTGGCTCGCCTCCTGTTCCGGGCTCTCGCCAGTGTGCCAAGGAAGCAAGCGAGCCCCAGGCCGAGACCTTGCTCGCACCAAGAAGCAGTTTCAGGAAGCGAGACAAAGGAACAAGCAACTGCCAATGCCGGGGCGAGTTATCAAGCAGCCTTCTCTTTGAGCCCGGCGGCAGGCTTGTTCAGCAAGGCGAAGAAGGAGGAGGCGAGCCACGTTGCGAGCAGTGGCGTGAGCCAGTACACGTAGTAGTGCTCCCAGTCCAAATGGCCGCTCCTCAAGAAGGCCCAGGCGAAGGCGTTGGCAGGGTTCATAGCAGGGCCGGTGTAGGCCTGCCCTAATCCCACGAGCACGATGGTGGCGACGACAATGAGGGCGGTCTTGCCGTGGTCACTCTTGGGGCCCTTGAGGACAGCGGCCAGCACCGCCAGCGTCATGAGGAAGGTGAGCCCGGCTTCGATGGCGGCCCCGTGTGCAAGTCCACTTTCAGCTCAGGCCCCCAGGTAGTGCTGGTAGTAGTGCGGCGTGAATTCTCTTGCTGCCAAAGCCCCGCCTGCTGCTCCCACAGCCTGTCAACCACAACCACATGCTCAGCCATTGGCCATGCCATAGCGTTCATGAAGTGAGAGCCAGAGCGGGTACCATGTTCTCCTACCTGAGCCGGGAACCGGACTGCGAAATCCAGTAAGGTGAGGTTGCTCAGTCCTACGGCCCAGAAGGCCAGCAGGGACGTCGGATTCCAGCTGGCCCTCCCAATTGCCGCCCCACGGCCGAGAAGATGGTGATGAGCACAAATATGATGATGGCGACGAGAAAGATGGAGGTTAGCAGACAAGCCCAGAGGCCTGGCCAGCCAGTCCACCACGGCGCCCAGCGGGCCGTCAAGAGCACCCACAGAAACGTCAGACCGGCATCTGCCAGCGCCAGCTTTACGAGCCCCATGGAGCAAGCAAGCGAGCAGTGTGCCGGCGGAGCCTGTCAACCGAGGCGAAGCGAAGTTTAATCTATATACGCTGCACACTGCATACATGGACGCACTCTCTGGCTGATCACACTTTGCATGGCTCAAAATCTCTTGGTATCAGCAAAACTCCAACTTCTAAAACGGTTCGTCTTGGAAAAGATACTTCACTGTATATATCTCTACCCTAAGCCATGCACAGTTAGGTCCACATGACGCTGTCGGGCACATCATGGTCATGGTGTGTGCCCGCAAACTGCAACAACACGCAATCGCCATTGCCTAACAACAATCATCGGTTTCAAGCTTGCAGAAAAGACATGCTGGCATCACCCACAGTATAACTATTTCAACGTCTCGCCACAGCCTGCGGCATGGATTCTGTGATACCGCCCTGAGTCGGGAAGGGAGCCACTGCTGCTTCCATCTGCTCATACCATGCCCCTATTTCTGTGTTGGCCATCATATCATTGCCGGCCTGCAAGTGCCGAATGGGCCTCAGGACGCCGAAAACCGCTAGGTCTGCCAAGTTGGGCTTGGATCCACCTGAGAAACCTTCGAGTTAGTTCCTGGTTTCGCATTGCCGGTCACTCACAGCGACAGCCCAAACACCCATAAACTTGCGACCGTCCAAGGCTTCGATCCAGACATCCAGTGCCTCGTACAGAGAGGCTCTCGCATTAATTATCTTGTGCCGCTTCTTCAGACGCTTGCTTATCATATACATGGCTGCAGCTCCAATGTACTTCCCTGTTGCTCTTTCCAGAGATGTGAAGTTGCCTGAAACCACCCACACAGAGTTCGTGTCGGTCCATGTGCATGACAAAAACAAGCGGAACATGCCTCTCACCATTTGTTGCGATATAGTCGAACGCCTCCAGAGCTTCACCCGGGGTTCTGTAGATATTTGGTGACAGCATATGCACAAGATGTTCATCCACCCACCTGCGTGTTCCAAAGCATGAGCATCACCTACAGGCCTACCTCAGCACCAAGAACGAGCTGCACCAATTTTTAACCTACGTTCGCCACTTTTCTTCTTCTTCTCTTCCAGAGGAGTCTGTATCCTCACTTCTTGATCCAAATCTCTGGTGCAAGGTGCTGATGATGGCTGCAAGAAATAAAACTGTCAAGGACACCTGCTAATAAAAAGCGGAAATCCATCTTCACCAACGGCTTGCGAAGGAGATGTCCGACCAAAATTTTGCACGTCTCACCTGTAGAGTCGTTCAGTTGCCCCATCCACCACCAGCACGGGCACTTTTTGTACTCAGACCAGCCCAGCTCCTTCTTGCCCAACGGATTAACCTCCACAACTTGGTAAGGTATGTGTAGTAGTCCAGGAAAGCTGCAAAACCCTCCAAGCCTGAACATGTGATCCCGGATCTCAAGCTCTGAAGCAAGCATTCTGCCACCAACCTTGACTTTGTTGCAGAAAGGGCAGGCCTCGTACTGGTACAGGATCACCTCCTTAGGGAGGAGCTCAGAAGGAGGCCGATCTTAGTCCAAGCCACCGTGCTGAATGTGCGGAGGCAAGGTTACCACAAGGGCACCTGCAGCCCTGCGCACCTGCCAAGCTTTGCTTCCCACTTGTTGTGAAGGCTTACCATCACCTGCAGCGAGTGAGCTCACGAGCGCGGCGGCGTCAGATCTGCAGGCACGTGCCAGGGGCCGCCTATCCCTGTGGCTGGGGCCCTGCGCAGCTTCCCAGGGCGCCGCCCCACGCATGCTGCCCAGGCTGGATGTGTGAATTCTGCGAGCGGCCACAACTGGGCCGCGTCTAACAAAGAAGAAAACGTGCACCGGCAATCCCAGCTTTTCAAGTCTGCATTCAATCCCGGCATGTAACCAGTCTGATTCATGGCATTCTGTTTCCGATTCTGCTTCCTCCTGCAGACGGCAGCGGTTAACACTCTGCCAGGGTTACAGAACTCCTTTGGCCCTAGGGTGTCTAGAGGCTCGTTCAAGGTCCTTCCACAGTCGACTACCTGCTCGGAGAAAGGCAAATTCCTTTTCCACCTAAGCAGACACCCGCTCATCGTCACACTCACGCAGGACGCGGAAGGCCAGGTCATAGTTGCGACGCTCATCCAACCACCGGACTTCCATCTTCGAAGATGAAAAGCTCAGAGAACTCAGACAGCGCTGGCATGGGATGTGGCGCTCTGTCTACTCCGGGAGCTCGGTTGTGGGAGATACCGATTGGTGGAGATCCAAGGTCAGCGCTCGGGCCAAACAATGCTCGCTGTGTCACAGCAACTGAGATCGGGTCTGTGGGGGCTTTGTCCACTTGGCTGCACGAACGTCTTGCTTCCAAGGGGGCACAACTGGAGTCATGGGGAACAGCTCCTGGTACGAAGAGCATGGCCAATCTTTGGGACGAGCTTGTAGCGGGAGAGACCTATTTGGAAGATGCCGCTCCGCCCAGGCGCACGGTACATGTTGCCAGCGTTCACATACGGAATGGAGCAGGCCAGTGCCTTGTCGAATCCGGCCAAGAGATGGCTGATGGCCGGGTCCGTGACAGGAATAGGCCGCTCTCTGAGAAAATGAAACCGGGGGAGACAGTCGAAAAGGCTTGCTTCCGAGGCATCTATGAGGAGCTGGGCTGTCTAATGGGCGCAGCCGACAAGGTTGTCATCAGTTGGGACACATATACGAGGCAGGAAGAGGAGAGGGAATCGTTGTCATACCCTGGTCTCATAACGCGATACGTTATTCATAGCGTGGTTGCCTTCGTGCATGATTTACCATCCCACGATTTCTGCACTCTGGAGGAGGAACAAAGTCCCAGCTCACCTGGTAGTGCGCAGCAAGCTGCATCTGGTGTCCGGAAACACTTCTGGAAGTGGGTTCCTGGCTATCTGTCATAGGTAGACCAGTCATGGTGGAGCCAGCACTTACGGGCGCGCTTGGTGAGAAGCGATCTAGCTATCGGTTCCTAACTATTTGTGATAAGTAGTCCTATGAACCGAGCACTTATTTGGTGGTGACGCGAGCACTTCCGGTATGTGGGTTTTAATTTTGTGATAGGTCGGCCGCTGGCCGTCTGCTCCATAACTTTTTAATAGGTATACATGGTCAAGGGAGCTGCACCGGATCATAGCACCCGTTGCTTAGTAGCATGAGTCACCCGTTACATTCTTATTACAAGTCAGACACTCCATGGCGGATTTGTATCTCGTACGAGGTGACCAAGTGTCAATGGTGGATGTGGTGGTCAGTGACCCTGCATGTCACATTAGCTCTGAATAGATTATCACTATTTGTCCACGTTGGACGGTAGCAATTGTAGCGGCTCTCAAGCTTAGGGAATATGATGAGGGAAATGGATACACGATATCGGAAGAATTTGTGGAATAAGAGAGGGACAGCCCTGCACATTGTTTGCAAGCATGATAAGCTTTGAAATAAGTTGCTGAATTTATCAAAGTCCTCGTGCATCGTCCCATACAATTCTCGAGCAGGTGAGCAGTGGGTGCAAATCAAATGTGTGCCCTCCGGGCAATTTTATGACAACCATTCACAATTGCGCCGCACGTCCGGCGCAATTGGTTCGTTTCTGATGACTCGCTTCTTTTGCATTCTCGGTTGCTAAAGACGCCTCCTGAGTTTGGCTGGGCTCCAAAGGGTTTGGCTTGCCTTGTTTCCACCATGCTCGTAAGTACTTGACTTGCGAAATAGGTGTTTAGATGTCTTGGTACCTGTCCAAAATTCCTGAAATCCCTTCCGATTGAGGCTATGTTTATCACAATCATTCTATAATTGTTCACTACATCATGTACGCCAAATTTGTGTATGGGTAACACGTTTGATTTGCTCTAGGTTGTTGGCAAACAGCCCAAGATCTGCTCAGCAGCCTTCCCTTGTTTGAGTGAGGATATCAAATATTTGACTTCTGCGATTGTGAATTTTATATGTTGAGATGCACCTTCTAGTGTTGTTGGTTGCAAGTGTTGCTCCTCCATGCTCTCAAACAGGAGCTTCCCGTAATCGTACCATTGTTTGGCCTCCGTAATGGGACAGAACAGCGTCTCTTAGCATAGGGGTTATTCTCCACTAAAAGGGACTAGGCAAGCCAAGGCCCAAAATAACCCCTCAAAGCAACAAAATAGATTTCCTCTAGAAAACCAGTGAAGACATGTCCAGAAGACATTGTCCATGTACTTTTCTCTCACACTCTTTCGCAAATGTGATATAACCCAATGAAGGTTCCTCGGTCAAAGCGGCTTTAGAGTGAACCGGTGCATGGACCAAGTACTCACCACGGCTATCATACAATGGTGACAATGAAGAGGGTTCTTCATTCGCTTCGTTGACTTCAAAAGGCCTTGACACCATCCCTAGAACAAGCTCTGGTCAATCTTGCAAGAAGAGAGGCATTCGGGCATCATTAGGGTTAAGCTAATTGCATATCAATATAACAAATTGGCAATCAAAGTGGGGACAAAAGCACTCAAGAAATTCTGACAGTGGGGTTGCTAGGATGCCCTTGAGCCCTCTACTTTTACGCTTGTACATTCAAGCCGCAAAGAAAATCCCGACTAGAAAGGGCAAACTATGTTACATCTATACCTTACCTTGTCACCTATGTTTGATTTTCTGCCAATTGGACATGTCTAGATTTTAGCTGCAGCATTAGCATTGTGTCCTAATTCCTCAAGCAGCCGAGTCGCACACATTGGACACCTGTTAAGCGCATATACTGCTATCTTAAGAGTACCATTAGCTATGGGCTACAGTGTTTAGTAAGTGGGAGCAAGTCTTTGTTGCTTACCTCTTAGTTGATGTCGATTGGCTTCTAATGCCGACACTAGGAAGATCCTTTCAGCTTATTATTTCATTCTGGCCTCTAGGTCCGCTTTGTTGAGCAAAACTAAGCTTCTCTTGCCTTGTCTTCTACAGAAGCTGAGTACAAAGCACTGATAGATGCATGTAAGGAGGCACAGTGGGAGCGTTCATTCTTAGACTCTGTGAATCAGTCACAACCAGATCCCACTAATTCATTTTGTGACAATATGGGTGCTATAGCTGTAGATGCCAACCCTGCTCCATGCTAGGACCACTTTCCCACTATGAAGGTCTTGAATGTCCCGCCTAAGCCGCAACTGCCTTCTTATCACACCGTGGATCTCCTCTCTATCCTCCTCAAAGTGTTTTTGTCCATACCACACATCTGGATTATGTTTAAGGTCATAATGCCTTACGAAGTGTTTCCATCGACCAATTATCAGGTGGCGATCTAGGAGGATAAATTGGGATGGGAGGCAACATACTCATAGTTGGCACTGGCCGAGCAGCAAAGGCTGAAGGAGCTTGTGTTTCGCCCTCCTTTGAATTACTTCCTCAGTTACAATATTTCCACATGTTATGCCAATGTCAGCAATTCAACCCTTCAGCCATTCAATATAAAGGAAAACAACTACACGGCTTAAAGACTGGACCATACGGAACTCTGCAAAATGCCAGTATGAGTGTATTTCAACTTCTCAGGCGCGTGTTCAACAGAGCCTCAAGTTCATACTGTTTGGCAGAGATACGATAGTGCGAGATTGGCCCCAATGTCAGCTTTTACTAGCAATGTCAGCATACCAGCATCTTTGTCTGTGGTGCCCTCCTTGGGGCCCTCTTGGGTATGCTGCAGGGGATTGTTGATGGATGCGGCAGTCAAGATTGGGAATTTTGTAAATGCCGCCTGAAGAATTTGCATTCTTTGGGAGGTCCTAGCCCCGTGGATGCTCTCCCGAATCTAGGTTGATCACATGTTCGCCGGGTGAGCCGCCCACGACGCTATCGGCTGTCGTTCTCTCCTCCTCCCGTCCATCGTCAAGCTCTTCCTCCCGCACGCCGCAGCTAGTTTCAGCTGTTGGCGCTCGTGATGCATTATCGTTTTTCCTGTTCGCGGGCTTTCGTTATTTTTAAGAGAGGCTGGGCACGGGGGTTATGTGGCGGTAATGGCCATCAAGCCCGCCTTCAAACACACATGGGCATGCCATTTCGTATGCCCATGGGTACATAACTGTTTTTTCTACCCACCTACCGCTGTCTACTGGTATCTATTTCGAGTAATTTTGGTAAAGTATAATAACCTGCCTAGGTTGAGTGGTAGTGTTAGAGTTATGGGGTTAGTTTAACCTATCAGTTATTATTTACTTAATAATTAGGTTAGTTAGTGAATACACACCACAACCCCCCACATACATATTTAAGATAATTTATAACTTTTTAATAAATTACTTTTGGCTTGTAAATCTACTTTTGCTTCCGCTTATAAAGGTGTTACGTTCATCGTCACCACGGCCATTGATCTTGATGCTTCAGACACCAATTATCCCTGCGTGGCGATTCACACACCACATTGCTCAAGCAATATCGAGGTACCCAATTACCTCCCCCTCCTCCCTTCTCCACTCGCCTCCCCTCCTCCCTCCTCCTTCCTCCCTCCTCCCCTCCTCCCTTCCTCCCTTCCTCCCCTCCTCCCTTCCTCCCTCCTCCCTTCCTCCCCTCCTCCTTCCTCCTCCTTCCTCCTCCCTTCCTCCCCTCCTCCCTTCCTCCCTCCTCCCTTCCTCCCTCCTCCCTTCCTCCCTCCTCCTTCCTCCTCCTCCTTCCTCCTCCTCCTTCCTCCCTCCTCCCTTCCTCCCTCCTCCCTTCCTCCCCTCCTCCCTTCCTCCTCCTCCTCCTCCTCCTCCTCCTCCCACCTTGCCCCCCCGCCGCACCTCGTGGATGCAAAATTGAGGTTGAATCTCTCCTTGCACATAGACATCGCCAAATCCAGCTTCAATGTTTAATTAGTTATGTGGAAAGGGTACCCGCACTCGGATGCGACATGAGAGCTTACCCATCACCTCTCAATCTACCCCAACATCCTTTGCTCTTATTTATGGGCTCATTGAACTTTGGGACAAAGTTCTTCCTCCGAGGATAGTTGATGCAATGGAAATTAGGAATATGAAAATTGATAAATAATTTAATAGGGATAAATAATAATAATAATAATAATAATAATAATAATAATAATAATAATAATAATAATAAAATAGATTAATTAAAATTTCACTCAATTTTCCAAATAATAATATGATTAATTATCATTTTGAGATAATCACCACTTAGGATAATCAACGTGACCTAGCAGGCGTGGGTCTAATCCCATCCCCATCACAATGTGCACTTAGTGGCGAGAGCATGACCTAACATGTAGATGAGCTTAGGGAATAACAAACCGTTATAATAACTCAACTTAACTCCGGTTGCCATAGGTATTAAAAGATCCTGCCTAATGGAGTAAGGCTTACTTTTATTAAGTAAATCTCTTGCTTGTTTGACCACCCTAGAATTACTGAATATTTAAGTTAAGCATGCAAGGTATTTTATTGATGATGTAGCTTAGTTGGTAGGTAGTTCTAACGGCGCAGTTCCATCTGTCATGTATTTAGTGT
>MU008240.1:0-49750 GCA_010909165.1 Anthoceros angustus | reverse complement strand
TTGTATCAGCAGGATTCCACGACCTCTTTTCTTTGGGTTGGAAGTAATGCCTTTCAAAACGGCGAAGTAATTGAGCAGGTCTTCCGCCCTGGATTTAGGATAAAGTCCGAATTCCTGTGGAAGGTATCCAAGTGTTTGTCGGACTGCATCTTTCTCTTTCAGCAAATCCATTCCATCAAGATGAATGGTTCCGTTATCGCAACTTCAGGTGTTTCTGCTGAAAGAAACCGGGATCTTTATAGGTGTTGCAGTGGCATTGCATTCTGACTCTGGAAGCTTCTACTGTACGGGACAGCCAGCTTCCCACTAGCTTCGAGCGGTCCTCAACTGGCCTTCGTCGAGAAAGATACGGTATTGGCTGCATTATGACTTATACTCATATTTTATGAGCGAATTTGGGCTCCATTTGTTGAGAGAGTGGAGGGGAGCCTGACGTTTCCTCGGCCGGGCGTCTGAAGTAGTGTTTACATGGAGTCAGGGTTTTTCCCTTCCAGCATATGGGTAAGCCCTGTGCCCGGTCCATCGCGGGGCCGACCCGGGCTACTCAATATACACTAGTTCTGGGAACCCGGCATCCCGGTTTCATTTCCTTGTGTGCCCATACTTGCGTCGTCGGGGTTGCTCGAGTTTTTGGCCATGGATGAAGTTAGGGTTTTCTTTGGCTCTTTGGGCTATGTTCAAGATATTTTCATAATAACTTTTTAATTCATTATCTTCACTTATATTATGATGATTCTTTCACAATTAATATGATAAGTTCTTTCGTAATGTTGGTTATGGCTGCGTGTGTAGTTTAAGCGGTCAAGGGACGGAGCTCATGTTTCTAGGGTTTGGTGGAAAGCACCTAGTCGGCAAGGTCTTTGGGAGAGGTTGCATATGCAAGCATGACAATTGCTATCACCTTCAATGACAAGGGAGATGGCAATCTTGTATGATATACATTATTCATATACCTTAGGATTGTCATTCATGAATGTATCCATGGCCTCTCAAAATACCCATTCATAAGCATACACCCCAATTGTGAGCTTCTTAGCCTCCGCTTTATATTGCCGCCTCAAAGTGTTCATCTTGTTCACGAAGAAGTATACTTGTGTTTATCGACCATATAAGACATTAAATACGTTATCATTGGGATAGTTGATTATTTAATAGGTGTACCCTTCTGACTAACTAATGTTACATCCCTAGATGAATAGACATATCTTTTCATTTTAGTTTAAGTTGTCTTTTCATTCAGACATAATTTAACTTCTTTTCTTGATGAATACACAATGAATACACACT
Source organism: Anthoceros angustus (assembly GCA_010909165.1). Classification (NCBI taxonomy): domain Eukaryota; kingdom Viridiplantae; phylum Streptophyta; class Anthocerotopsida; order Anthocerotales; family Anthocerotaceae; genus Anthoceros; species Anthoceros angustus. The sequence continues at coordinate 48,463 of MU008240.1, read as the reverse complement.
TTGTCACCTCTTATATTTTGAGAAACAAAGTGAGTGTTTTGCCCATTTCAAGACTTACATCAAGTATGTAGAGAAATGGACTGGAAAATAACTTAAGACTCTTTGATTTGACAATGGAGGCCAATTCACCTTGAAGGAATTCCAATCTTTTTGTGCCGAGGAAGGATAGGGAGACAACTTACAGTTGTTTATACTTCGTAACAGAACAAAGTTTCTAAGCGCTTGAATTTAACTTTGCAAGAGATGACCTCCTAGTATCTGCTTCATCAAGCTCAGTTTTTCTTGCCTTATTGGTTTGAAGCCCTCATGACTTCCACTTATCTCAAGAATCAGTTACCTACCACCTCGGTTTGTAGGCATGACACCCTATGAAGCTTTCACTAGCCACAAGCCTTCAATTTTTCATCTTTGGACTTTTGGATGCTTGGCTTCTGCTTTTATCCCTAAGGAACAGCGTAAGAAATTGTCAGACAAGACTAGAAAGCTCCTTATGTTAGGGTACACATAAGGCATCAAGGCTTATAAACCGTACGATGTTCCAAGTAACAAGGTGACATATGCTCGGAGTGTTACCTTTGACAAACATCGTCCTTGGGCTACAATGGGAGTGACTCCATTTTCTTCAGTCGCTGATGACTTTGAGGATAGTGCTTTTCTCCCTGATGTGTCCCATTTTGACTCTACTGGTCGTGGCACTCTAGCCCCCATTGAGGATATTGTAATTCCTATAGGTGGGGATGATGCAACCATTTTAGCTAATGATGCAATACTTGTTGACCCTGAACTTGAACAGGCCACTCCGCTTGCTATGTAGAACCAATATCCTCTAGTACAGTTGATGCTACTCGACTTTAATTTTAACTCTTTCTTTGGTGTTGATATTGGCCAGAATGCTGATCTTCTTCCTGCTGCAGATCCTAAGCCCTAGCCTGTTCGTCGTAATCCCACTCATGATTGAAGACCCCCAGATTACTACAGTGCTCCAGATTTCCTTGCATCTTCGTCTCATTCGGTGATGCATGCCTTGGATCCCATTGGACCCTTAATCCTATGAGGAGGCATTGCGTGGGCGACCCATAAAGAATAGGAGAAAGCTATTCGGTGAGAATATGACTCTCTCATTGAAAATGGTACTTGGAGCTGGCCAAGTTACCTCCAGTCAAGATGGTGTCCTGTAAATGGGTCTTCAATTGGAAAGTCAAAAGTCGATGGTACTTTTGATAGATACAAAGCGTGGTGGCGAGGATTCTCCCAAGTTTCAGGTTTGGACTATCTAGAAACCTTCGCTCCCATCGTGAAGCTTGCCACCTTGTGACCATATATGCCGTATGAGCATATAAGGACTGTAAACTATATGTTCGATGTGAACCTTTCTTGTATGGAAAGCTTGATCCAATCTATTTGCAGTCTCCGGCTATGAGGTCAAAGGCAAAGAAGACTATAGTGCAAGCTCATCAAAACTCTATGGGGTTGAAATAGTCAGCTATAGAATAGAACGTAGTGCTAGATGAGGAATTACTAGCCCTTGGTTTCGTGAAAAGCCAAGCTGATGGGACTTATACATCTACATTAAAGGGAAAGTAGTGTGTTTCTTGGCAGTCTACATTGACAATTTGATCCTGTCAAGCAACACCAAGAGTTCATTAACAACATCATAGACATGCTTGCTACTAAGTTCAAGATGTCAAATCTTGGACCACTTCAGAGCTGTCTCGGCATTCATATTCAGCGAAATTGACAGAAACGTGTTATAACTTTAACTCAAACTCGATATCTTGGCGGTGTGGTTGAGGGGAATGAAAAGCCAACCCAATAGCGCCCACCAAGTGGGCTCAAAGCAAGAGCATGTCTCCTAAAACACATTTTGAGAAAGAACACATGGTGAAGATCCTTCACCGATAGGCTGTTGGTAAACTGATCTATGCAGCCAACACCACACATCCAAAGATACCTTAAGCTACAAGTGTCCTTTCAGAGTATCTGGAAAATCCATGTCAAGAACACTGAACTTGTGTTAAAAGAGTGTTTAGATACCTCAAGGGCACACAAATAGAGAGGATCAAATCACATTACGGAAGGAACAAGCCCTCGATCTGTGTATCCGAGACTTAGATATAGATACCATAAAGTTAGTGTTTGGCTATGTAGTTAGCATACAGGAGGACCTATATGCTGGTCAAGCAAGAAGCAACCAACATGTCGATCGCTTTATCTAGGCTGCCTGAGGCAAAAATCTGATGCTTACATGGCTGTAAAGGAAGTTGTTTGGTGTGAATTCTTTGTTTCAAGAACTTGGTTTGCTATTGCCAACACTTGCACTATCAAGACGGATAATCATGGTTCCATAGCGTTAGCCAGAGCCTGTATTCCACACTCACACAAAGCATGATGGGGTTGAATATCATTGTATTCAAGGCCTAGTAGCGATTGGAGCAGTGCGTTGGAGTATATTGAAGATTTTATGGACTAATGTAGATCAATTAAACATTATAGAATAATTACATTGTTGGATCAAGAAAGAAGTAAGTTGCTTATGCATGAAAAGACAACTAAAACTAAACTTAATGAAACGTTGTATCTATTCACTTAGACGTAACCCTAATGAAACGACACCATATCTAGTAAACCCTAGCTTATCATATCTTGGTAATATATGGATAACTTAAACCCTAAACCCTAACTATGATATCAACATTGTATATCATTACTCCCACTTGTTGTAAATAGTTAGATGTCCCTTGTGAGGCTAGCTGCGGAGTTGAGCTCGGGTTTTCAATCTTGGTTTGCCATATTGTGGTGGTAGAGCTTTCGCCCCATCTTCATGTCTTTACTACGGACACTATGGAATCTGTTGTACTGTGAAGCACCGGTGAGTACGTTGGCTCCCTTTATAATTCTCCTTTACGCTCTTTTGCCTCATATGCATCGATCGCCTTGAGAGAAGGTTTCGATCTGAGCCATATCGAGATGGCGTCACTCTTCAGTCCGGTACTTTGCCCAAGAAACCGGCAGGAAATGCTCTAGGCGGTTGCTAGGCGGTACTGCGACAGAGGAGACTTCCAACTTCCTGCGGTTAAAGGGGCGTGAAGAGAGAACGTGGCGCCCAAAGGAACCACCAAGGAGTTTCTGCGACAGAGCTCAGCTAAACAAGAAACATGGGCGGCCCTTCTTGGTGCGTGTCACTCCTTTAGGCCAAGAGCGGCAAGAGTAAAAGCAAATCCGCACATGTTCACCACATTTTGGCTTTTTACGAACCCTTGTGAGGACCAAGCTTTCCCAAGCCCTGAGACTGTTCAAGGAAACCCAAATTGTCTCCTCACTGAAGCACCCTCGCACCCCTATGTGGTATAGGGTTCATGTGGCGACTAAAAGTGATCGCCGTATCAAAGTTGAAGATTGCTGGGCGTATCCTCACCATGTTGTTAGCACGTATAGTAAGTCCCAAATTCCATTCCTGTTGCAGCATGTTTACTGTTTTGTGTGTGTGTGTGTGGAGCTAACCTAGCTCCCACTGTTTGTGCAGGATCTAACATACGCATCGAAGAAGAGTCTGACCTCCAGTCTGAAGACAGAATCTCAGGCAAGGCAAGAAGGCAGTGGGAGAAGACCCACCGTTCCTTGGACAGTCCCGATCCTTCTGAAGAGGAGGAAGATGAGAGTCAAAGCCTGCATGGTGAGTCAGTCTGTGGGGACTCATACTCTCGTGTCTCGTGATGAGACTCTTTTAATGACTACACGGATGATGAACACTCTTCCTTCTGGTCAGTTAGAGTTCTCGCAGCATGGATTTTACTTTGCATCTGCCAAGGAACTCGAGGAGTCTCAAGGCCAAGACTTTTAACATGTTTCTCGAAGCTCTTTTCCTAGAGCCTTAGTCAATATGTCTGCTGGATTGTCTTGCGTTGCCACATACTCGAGGTTGATTTTACCCTTGATTAGGTCTCGATAAAATGATACTCAACCTCGATATGCTTTGTCCTTGCATGAAATACCGGGTTCGAGCAAGTGACATGGAGCCTCGGTCGGTCCTTATGAGCGTACATGTAGGTACCCATTTCGCTAAGGAGTAGTTTGCACCAAATGATCTCTTTGCAAGCACTGTAAGGACATTCTTGACTCGGAGAGAGCAAGCTGGCTTTTTTTGCTCATCCAGCAAATCGGTCCACGCTATGCTCAACGTAACGAAGCAGATCTCTCATTGTCCACGTTTCCACATAGTCGAATCGGTGAAGACCTCAAGTTCAAGTTCTCGGTGTGTGGCAATATTTTATCCTCGATGTGGTGTCCCCTTCAAGTATCTAAAGACTCTTTTAATGCTTGTCCGATTTCTTGGCCCGGGTTCTCCGAGTGAGAGGCGCTAGTAGCAAAGGCAACTTCCATGCGAGTAGTGTTTCTTTGCATATATGAGCTTTCCAATGCCTATAAGGTACGGCTAACATCCTTTCCTTCTCTCTGTTTGTGGGGACATTTATGAACTTAGCTTGATTCCACTTGGTAGGGGTGTAGCTTTGCATCCTTCAAACCTAGGCACTTTCGGTATGTATCTTGGTTGTGAGAGTGATAACCTGCGTTTCTGCGAACATGTATACCAAGACAACTCAAGATCACCAAGGCTGGACATCTTAAACTTAGTTGCAAGCGGTCGGTAATCTTTTGATAAAACCGCATCGTTACTTGACAAGATCGGTCATCTACATAGGCGCTAGGTAGCAGACGATGTCACCTTTCTTGTAGATGTGAGGCTACCATCCATCCTCGGCTTTTGGTGAAACCTAATACTAAAAGCTCAGCATCAAGTTCTGCGTTCCAAGCCATTGCGCTTCAACCGTCTGAGTCTTGATAAGTTTATACATAATCCTCCTTTCCTTTGACTACATAGCGAGGCTGCACATGTATATTTCATGTCAAGCTTGCCATTCAAGAATCTTTGTTTGACATCAAACATTTGCTCATAGTCCTTGTAGGTATTGCACATAATGCTCGTATGGTTGGCGTTTCACTGGCGGGCGAATGTCTCCAAATAGTCCACGAACTTGTGAAAATCCACGAGCCACTAGTCTTGCCTTGTACCTATCAAGGTACCATCAGCCTTGACTTTCAATTTGAAGACCCACTTACAAGACACCATTTTTACGCGAGGTAATTTTGACAACTCCATGTGCCGTTCTCAATCAATGAGTCATATTCGATTTTATAGCTTTCTCCCACTCCTTGTGATCAGTCTGCTCAAAGCCTCGGCATAAGGCTGGTTCTCAGGTCGAGGTTAGTAGCATATGCTTTCACATGTGAAGAGGAAATACGATAATCGGGGCACGATAATGTCGGAGGTCGGCGTTCGAGTAGGGTAACGTCGAGCAAGCTCGCTCGAGTTCTTGTTCAAGTTGAGGGTTAAACAATCTTCTTCCTCGTCGGTTGCATTACTCGACACTTCATTTGTTGCAGCAAGTGCTTGATCCGGTTGAGGAATGTGATCCTACATCTGGCTGGCATGTCAAGTGGAATTTCGGTTCGTTCTTCTTCAAACACCCGATTTTCCCTCCTGCAGAACATTTTCATCAGCGCTCGAGTACCATGATCATCGGATCATAATGAGAAAGCTCAAGACTATCCTCGGCGTCGGGAGCATGAACATGTGCTCCCACCAAGCCCAAGTCTTTGTTTCATCAAGGTAACACTTGAGCATAAATGACCTTGTTAGAAGGAACATCATATAGTTTATATGCTTTTATCCCGTATCCCAACATGAGCAACTGCGACCTCTGAAAGCTTGGTTCGCCATCCAGTATGAAGGCATATGCAAGGCAAAAGCGTCCTCAAGTCTTTGGATGGATGGCTTTACCTGTGAAAGCTTCATAAGGAGTTTTGCCTTGTGGTGGGTAACTGTTAGAAAGGTTGAGGTCATCAAAGCCTCGATGGTAAAGGCGCTTGAGCATCATGCGACAATGAGGAGACCATCTCCGAGTGAGATTCAAACGCTCGCCACTCCATTCTGGGGAGTGTATACCACCGTGAGTTGACGCCCAATGCCTTCATCTTTACAGGCTGCTGGAATTCATTAGAGGTGAATTCCCATTCATTCTCGATCTTAGTGTCTTGGCTTTCCACCAACGCGTTGAACTTGATGTATTCCTTGAAATAGGAGAAACATTCGCTCTTGTTCTTGAGGATGTAGGTGGTGACAAATCTACTTTTGTCATCGTAAGCGTTAAGAAATAACGCCCACCACCAATGGACGCTTGAGATAAGGGTCCACACAAATCGATGTACAAGCTCAAGTACATGCACGGTGAGGTGCTTTGTTCTTGAAGGCAACTTGGTGTTTCTTCGACAAAACACAAGCCTCACATAAGGGTATAGGAGTCAAGGGCCAATAGGTCCATCTTGATACAGTCACTCATAGCCAATTTTTGTAGCTTTGCCATGTGAGGATGACCTAGGCGTGCATGCCACCCGAGCCTTTCGTTTGTTGTGCGGATGCAAGGGAGGCGTCTTGTGTCGGTGGGACTACTCCACTGCAAATGGAGCGGAGCGGATCATGGTCCAAGACCCATGCGCAAGTACCTTTCTAGGGTCAAATGCATCTATGATTACGCAATGCTCTTGTGAACACGACATGGTATTATGTGATTCAATCTTCTAACGGAGATCGGGTTTCTAGTCATCTCGGGCACATGGTAGACATCTTAACTTGAGTGTGTTTCCAGTGGAACTATTAACTCCTGCCACGAGTGAGACTAGAGACCTATCGTCCCAAGGTAAACATATTGATCCCGATCAGATGTTTTAAATTCATTCCTATCAAAGCAGATATGTGCAAGCACGTATCTAAGAACCATTCATGTTGGTTTGATTCACTTTGGAGGAAAGACAAGTGGGAAAGAATGGACTAGCAAACTCCTAGTCCCAAGTAAGAGATGGGGTATTAACCTTTTTACCACAACATTTGATTGAGTGGTTCCCTCCTTGCGAGGAACTCCACCGCTTTTTGCACTCTTTTCCCAATGGCGCGGCTTGCACCGATTGCGAGTTCACAGCTTCTTTTTCTTCCGGGTGAGGATCCGAGCTACCTCCCCGAAGAGTTTCCACCACCTCCTTTGGAGAAGGGCTTCTTCCTCCTCGTCCTTGTTGTGAGGTGTCAGGCTGTTTCCCTGCTTTCTTATGGTTGGTCCTTGGCTTCTTCAAATGGAACTCACGAGCTGTGAAGCTCATTTCGCATCTCTCTTGCTTTTAGCTAACAACGTAGCTTGTGTTTGAAACAGATGAGAAGTCACGAAATGTGACCATGACTCTGGGCGAAAGAAGGAGCCTCATCACCATCTCATCATCTCCAATGGCAACTTTGAGGCACCACGCCGTGAGGCTAGGGTCCTCAAGGTACTCACGTGTTTCTCCACCGAGTCACCGTCCTTCATCCTTAGGTTCAAAATTCCTTAGAGTCATTGCGCTTACCATGTTCGCTCGTAGAGTTCCTTTAGGCGATTCATGATTTCGGAAGTATTCACCCGCCGCCTCAACATCTCGGTTGTCGCCACTGCGTATGAGGTTGGCTCCTGTCCTTAGCTAACCATTCTTCCTCTCCCGAAGATCCTCGTCTGGTTTCACTACTTTTCCAAGAGCATGTTTGAGGAGGCCTCTCATTTCGAGAACGCCTCCATTCTTATAAGCCGGATGTCAAGTCATTTCAGTTGAACTCGTCCTTCTCCTTGAAGGACTCACCTTCAAAATTATGTGTAGAGGATGTGTCACCCATTTTGGGTTCTGAACTCCTAAGAGTTTGTCCTCTGATTGAAGAAGCTTTCTAATGTGTCTTCTTCACGGTCACTAGCATGAACACTATCATGCACTGCTGTACTATTCTCACCATCCATACATTCTACTTACAATGCGTGTTGGTTTTGTGGTTGCTCCGTGCACTCTGCGTGCGCTATGGTTTGTTCCCAAAAGCTATGCGCGACTATCTTAGAGTTTCTCATCTCAAACTTATTGAATGCGTAAGTGGAGCATGAAGGGCAAGAGTTAGGTGTATCAAACTTCCTTTCATGCTTAGTTTTACTTACGTGCTTGCATGCTGTACCTCTGAATGCTGGGTTGGCCAACAACTCTGGTTTCAGCAACATTACAAGCTTGTAATCTAAGTGTGTTAGCTGCTCTTTCAAATCCTGCAGATCAATGCTAGCCGAAGCGACATGACCTGAAATCTGACGACATCTGTTTTCAACATTCCTATTGTTAGCCTCAAGACGCTGAACAATTGTGTTTACACCTACAGATTGTACACTTTGAGGAAGCAGCGTTGGTGTATGTTCTCGTAGTGGGCGATGTTGCCTGTATTTACAATGTGAATGTCAAGTCAAGCTCTGTTGGGAGCAACAATTCGAGAAGTGTGTTGAAGGCTCCTGCAATGTGTCTCCTTGTGCTTGATTTGGGCAAGTTGCTCCACTAGGATGCGCCCATGTAATTGATGTGCGGGGTTTGTCTCGGCATTCTGCGATCCCGCCTTGGATTTTGATTGTTCCTCCTAGGATTCACCGGGATTATGGTAGATATAATTTTCCATGGCTATGTGCCACGATTGTATATACAATGCATTCTGCATTTTCTGTTTTCTTTATATGATTTTTACATATATAATTTTGCCCACGTGCTCTAGTGTGCCTCCATTGAATTGCTCAAGTAGCAACTCAATGGAAGTGCGCTAGACTCTGCTGATCTTGCGTAATCTATATGAATTCATCAAAATAAAATAGAATAAAACAGAATGCACCCATTCTTTTCTATCTTATGTTTCTTGATTTTAACTTATTTATAAAACAAGAAAACAATCAAAGAAAGCATTGTGCATATTTTCTGATGCACAATTTCAATGTGCATTCATTTGAATGCAACCTACACTAGGTCAGCTCTGATACCATGAAGATTTTATGGACTAATGTAGATCAATTAAACATTATAGAATAATTACATTGTTGGATCAAGAAAGAAGTAAGTTGCTTATGCATGAAAAGACAACTAAAACTAAACTTAATGAAACGTTGTATCTATTCACTTAGAGACGTAACCTAATGAAACGACACCATATCTAGTAAACCCTATATCTTCATATAATATATGGATAACTTAAACCCCTAAACCCTAACTATGATATCAACATTGTATATCATTATATATGCCTCAGGAGAATCCAGCAATATATTAACGAAAGCCCTTTCAAAAGAGCTTTAAGCATGTCAAAGGTCTGGGGTTAGGAGAGTTTGGAACTTTCCTATCTAACCCCAACTAGCCTACATGCCCTGCTACCTAATCCATTTCAGTTTTGGCTATCGAGGACTCTTCCTTCATATTCTCTGAGTTGTTGGGACTAGTGGAGGCCTTTGTAGCATTAGAGTCCTCATTGGACATAATCTCGTGGAGGAACAACAACATCCTCCTCAATTCTCTGTAGACCCTACAACCAAGACAAATCAAAACAATTAGATAGCTTTAGAGCAAGTGGAAGTAGGAGGCGAGACACAAAAGGAGAACTCGTGTCACTTATTATAGCGGTTGATGGCGTGACGTGGAACTCTCCACCAGCAATCTCGCAATTATGTCCTCGCCTAGCCTCAACACCTCCCGCATTGTGCTAGGAGAGCGTCCACGCTTCTTGGGCGGTTCTGAGCTTCTCGTAGTAGCATTCACAACCGATCCCTTGCAAGCAACAGAAGAGGCACTTGTCCTAGCAACAGTGTCTCTCAACATAGGGATTTGTCTCCCAACCCCATTTTGGCCCCAACCATCTAGAAATGCGCATGTTTCATTTCACTGTTTTCAGCGGATTGCATCCGACAGGCTTTCATTACTCTAGGACAAATCATCTATTCTCTTTATTTTCTTGCTTCTCTGCAAAACATTCCCTGTGAAACATTGTCGTCTTCAAAAGGTTGGCCATAAGAAACCAACATTATACATGTCAAATTTTGGAAAATGTAGCTCATCTAGAAACCAAGGCCCATGCATCTATACGTGCATCAAACTCAAATGAGCCGGACATTTGGCACACCAATCGAAAAGATCCAACCAAGTCATAGGTAGGCGAAAAGGTTTTACATGTTGTATACAAATCGAATGTGAGAACATAACGTCAACCAACAAATGATTTTCAAAAATAATATTCATGACTTTACGCTTAGATACCGAGATGATTTACAAGTTTTTCAAACCACTAAAAATGAACACCTCATCCCGGTACTGATCCGCCCCTAGCTTGCTTAACAGTGGAGTTCTTACAAAGTTTTCAAAGCACCAAAAACAAGCAAACCACTGATCCGACCCAAGAGTGCTTAACCCTAGAGTTCTTATGCCACTTGGTCTATCTACACCTTTACCAAGCAAATGCTAGATAGAAACAAACACGTATACATTTGCACCGGACGTCTTGGCGCATCCACTCCACCACTTCCATCGTGCTAGATGCCCGCAAGATTGGGGTCTCCAGGAAAGGCACCGGATGTCTGGCGCAGGCTTTAGCAGACTCGCGCCAATGTGCCAAACATCCGGCGCATTGCTCCAATTCCTTCCTCTGTTTTTGACTCTAACAATGGAGATCCCAGGGGTGTGTACTCACAATGCTCCAGAGGTCCAGTGGTACTTTCTAGAGTCATAGTTTGTTCCTCTCGAGATGGCCATAATCAGGGTATCGGTTATTGTTCTCTCACAATTGCGCTGGACGTCCGGCGCAGTTGCTTCTTTTCATCTTGCGAGTTGCTTCTTTTGCGTGAAGGTGAAATCTACGAACCTTCTTCGGCTTAAACCCTATTAGCATAAGTGTTTGCGAGAAAATAACATGGTCAATGTCTTTCAGTACTTGTCTAAAGAGTGGTTTTCCTTAAGACGATGCATTTTGGTCCGTTTCGGGGTCATTTCAGTTCAGGACCCCAACCTCTTTAATGGAGAATAACCCCTATCCAGAGACACTTTGCATTAGCCGCCTTCCTCAGGAAGGTGGCCTCTCGTCTTTGGTCAAGCGGGGTTCGCATCCTCAGAGGAGGACGACATCTTGATCAGGTTATGCTCTACAAGCTCTCTTCCAATTGCGCACAGCGTGAAGAGGAAGAAGAGGAATATGGCGCACGTGATGGGAATTGGTTTTTCACTGGCACGCTTGAAAGGTCAGATCCACGCTTCTGCAATGGCGTCCCGTAGCCTAGCCTAGAGGTCGCAGCCTGAGCTGTGGGCTCCAAGCTGAGCTGCGAGAGCTTCAAAAGCAGCGTGCGGAAGAGATGGGAAGATGGTGGCAAGGCAGAGGTCGAGGAGGAGGCCAAGGGAGCATCCTGCTTTGGGCGATGCATGCATGCAACATTGCGCCATTGGAATGATGTATTGTTGCTGGTTGCGGCGCAACAAAGCATCCTAAGGTGCTAAAGGGACCCATTACAATACAAAAACCAAACTGCAAGAAGGGCAAAACAATGCTTTTTCTTTAGATTGTGTTTATGGAACAAGGCCCTTCGACAGAGTGCTGTGTGCTGGGTTTTTCGCACCAGATTTCTCACTCATGGATTTCAGGTTTGCTGTTTGCTACTCATGCTTAAATCTGATCACCTGCCATTTGCTGCTCATAATCTGATCACCTGTCGTTTGCTGCTAAAGAGGGGGGGGGAGATTTAACAGTGTCTAGGGAAAAACGGCTTATTCCGCTATTTTGGGCTTTTATGCAAAACAAACCAATTTTTCTTGTAAAAACAGGCCAAAACAGAGATACAACAAAATCATGGCCTTACATGCTGGGATCCACGAATCTGCCAACACTCGATCCGATGGAACGATGGAAGTCAAGAAAACTACATTTTATTGTCATGATAAACTTGTACCCTGTTTACACTGTCAAAGGCTGGAATCCATTTACCCGCGTGGGGGGTGGTGTATGAGCTGTGACATGTACTCCAAATAGAGAGGCGACTTGGACATGTTTGTGGGATATTTAGCCGCACAAATTTCGTACTTCCTCTTGTCCTTCCATCATGTTCCGACTCATGTGTCGTCTATGCATATGCTTGAATGTAATCCAAGGTTCCGCCGACCTCTTATTCAACACACAAATCCTCACAGAAAAATAGAAACCCCTACGAAATTGTTTAGAGGGGAGATCAAAGCATTCGTCCCTTGTCCATACCAACATAAGTATCTCTTGATAAACTGCCTTGCCCATCTTATTGTCACCTTGAAACCACCTTTCCCTTCTGTTTCTATCAACAACTCAGGAACTCGAGAAGCTACAATCTCATAGAGAATAGGCTGGACAATGGGACTAGAAAGAGGTGCGCCACTTGTTCGAATTCCTTTCAATGCTGCCACAAACTCCTTTATCAACTCTAGTTTGCCAACTACGACATCAAGATATTCCATCCTACGATGTGCTGAGTACCCATCCTCAACAGCCCTAGCATCTTTTGGCAGTAACTCTCCTCGCTTTGTAAACCATGAGTACATAGTTCCCCTAGTCAAACGTTCATATGGACTAACACTCATTCTTGGTTTCTTATGGACTCTCTTCAAGTAGGATATGGCATTTATAAAGCTCTTGTGGGTCTTCATAGCGATGTAATATGAAGCCAAAGCTTTGCACTGAACCAATTCGTGTATTTTCCCCTCTCCTTCCCTACTCTTGCTTTTTTGGAAGTGTTGTCCCCTTCTTGCTTGACCCTTCTCTTCAAGGCTCGTGTTGATGCATCCATACAAAAAGAAGCTTGCAATTGGTACTTCTTGACCTTCAATAGCTTTTTGAGTGGCTTGGGGCGTAAAATTGAAGCATTGGCAATTGTTGGAAATGCTTTGGTTTCTTAGTACTGCTCTTTTTTTACACACCTATTTGGACATAATCAATGGTTGCTTAGTGTTAGCCATCTTTGGTAAGCAAGTATGCCCAAGAATGACAATGTTTTGAAGAGACTTAGAAGTAGGTAGTCTTCTAGACCTAAACACTTTGTTGAGTTTTTGAATAGTTTATTAATTTAATTTATACAAATAAGATTTTAAAACTGTAAAATATAAACTAATAATATATAGGTCTTATCTATTGAAGAAAAATAAGGCCCATATAGGTATTAAGCACTTAATTTTATCTAATTTAATAAAAATATTATATTTTTAATTAGAAAAACTCTAAAATTATTTTGATACATGTTGAAATTTTACCTTCTGTTAAAAAAAACCTTTTCGTCGGAGGGGTGCCCAAAACCTTATCCCCCTTGGGGTATAGAGGCCTAGGGTTTTCTATGGACATCCATCTTGCTGGGCACCCATCTATTCCCGCATATACAGGCCTAGGGTTTTCTTTGGGCATCCATCCTGCTGGTCGCACATCTATTCTCGTGTCAAGGATGCGCGGCTTCGATGCGTGACTCAAGGATAGAGCGAGCTGGCATCCATGGCTGCAACGGTGCTTGCATTATCTACTTGTAAGAACCCTGCACTTATTTGGAACACTTAATTGGTATGTATACATGTCCAATGCGGAGTCCTCAATTGCCGTGTTGGAAAGTTCTGGTTCACGAATATCCAGTCTCTTGGCTCGCTGCTGTCAACAGCCAACTACAGAGATGAAGCTAGCCTAGGCTGTCTCAAAATTGGAAACATGGAGCCGCAGCCTGGCCCTGGAGTGGATCACAATCCATGGTCAGCAACCCCACTGATACCATTGTACCGTAGGGTACCCACCTACAAACACCTACCAACACTGGCGCCCTTCGGACTGTTTAACTGCTGCTGCTGCATGAGCCGTGCACCCTGATGCTGCTGATTGCCACTGGCCCAGAGCCAGCCAGGACTTACGGCGTCTTACGCCACTGGCTGCAGAGCTGGGGAATGTCACTCGGCTACTACTGCCAATTGACCTCACCTACAACTGCAGTACTGGGCGCCGCCCTGTGGGCGGTCTGAAGGCTAGGCCGGCCGATGAGCTGTTTCCGATGCCACTGCTCCCTGTGGGTCCACTGTTCATGAATTCGTGCTGCCGCTTCAAAGGACACCAATCTGGCAGCCCGCGGGGCCGGGCCGGCATCGGTGCAGCGGCTTCCTCTGATTGGCCACAATCGCAGAGGATTCAAGGTGGCCCGGGGAATCCGGGTCCGGAACTGGTTCCAACTCGCTCGCAAACTTGATTGAATTGCGCCCTGGAGCCTGCAGAAGCATTAAGTGGGCGGGACCGGAGCCGCCGTGAGGTGGCAGTACCAGCATGCCAGTGACAGAATGTGCACATAAGTGCGAGCGTCGCAATCCGCCCATGCGACGGTGAAATGCCGTTACGCTTGCAGGTTGGCGTGTGGGACCTGCGAATAACGTCAACTCCTCGGCTGCTCGCCAATTTGTGAGCGAGCGCACGCGGGCCATGGGCGATAGCAACCTCGTGCTCATCCTGGCATGCCGTTGCCTGGCAGTCTCACTGCCCCGCTTCGCCGGAGTTTCCTCCTTTCAAGTTCTCGGTCGCTTGCGTCCAGCTAGCATACAAACTTCAGGAGTTGAGAGAATTATGGTAGGCCTGGCCTGGGCCGTGGAGCAGGCCCTAGGTACTTGAAGGGGCGGCGGGTGAGGTGCCGTCGCCTTCACCCAGGGCTTCAGCACACCCTGGGCCCGGGCAGCTCACTGCAAAATCACAGCTCTCGTCTCAGCGCCTTTCTTTGCCCTCTGGTAGGACACTTGTTGTCGGCCAGCCCAGTGACAAACACCTGGGCTAGGTTTATAAGAATACGAAGTATCCGTGTGCCGAGTATACAGCAATATACTGGAAGTCGAAAGACTTCCTCGTTGCTGCTCTCGCTGCGCTGATCCAATTGTGGGCTTTGGGATAGCCCAGCCGCAGCGACAGAGCTGGAACCTTTTCCCCTGATCCTGTCCCTCCAGCACCGGGAAGAATGGTCCTCGTGCCATTCCAAACCGCAAACCACAATCCCCTGCGTATTGGATGTCATCTTAGCCAAATCTTCCTGGACCCGATTCAGCACGGTTTGCGGTGGCACCGTAGCCTGCACCGCTCCGAAACACTATGAAAGAGCCGCTTCTTCTTTGCACATTTGGATGGGTCATCGGCGGTTGCAATGATCCGACCACTCCAAGCAAAACTTGCTCGATCTTAGTTTTAAATCAAATTCTCCTAAAATAATATTCACATCAGCAATATACAGTAATTAAAGCTATTTAAATTTTAGGTCTTTTCATATATATATTATATTCGATACATATACATATATAATAAACTTTATTCCTACATGCCAACATAAGAAAACTATTTGGAACATATGTAATTTTAGGAACTCTTAGAATGTTGTGTATAATCTTCTCTCGAAAAGATACGTACAAATAGGAGTGTTTTCTTCAAAACCCTTTTGATTCCGGTCCGCCGCCACAGTGAAGCGGCGGCGGCGGCACATATCAAAGTGTAGCATACCCTTGTACACAAGACTTGTACAACCAAACTTGAAAAGTGTCTACATACGACACGCTATTGTATATATTTCCGGTAGCAACTTGTCACGGTGGCGCATATATGTACTTAGTACATATCATACTCTGGTAAATCCTTACATGTAAGACGTACAACCGAAATATACCTATGTATAGTACTTACAATATGTACATATTTCATTCTCGTTCCCCGCCATCAAAGTGCCGCACTAACGAAAGTACATAGATCTGTCGCACTAGCGAAAGTACATAAATATGCCGCACTAGTACATAGATCCGCTGACTAGGCGATATAGATCTGTTTGAAAGTTAGATTGCCTGCGTCTTGTACAATTGGATTCAAAAGTACATACATAGGTACAAGTTAGACTTTAGCACAATCATGTTGCCCAAAGGACCAAAGTGTGGCGGCAAGCAAAAGAATTATGTACGCGCTTAGATTTCACAGTGTGGTACATAGGCCCTCGTGAGACCCCGGTTAAAAAGTACCTACATTGTCTACATGATTGGATTTATGTTTCCGCACAATCCTTTTGTCAGAAAGCCAAGGTTAAGTACATATGAGGCTTTTGCACTATTAGCATTGTTTTCATGATATCACCTGAAAGCCAAGGTTAAGTACATATGAGGCTTCTGCACTATTAGCGTTGTTTTCATGATATCTGCAATTTTTTGTTTCCCCAAATATCGACCATGTAGTCGCTCCTAGTATCAACTTGTCAAGTCAAAAGTGTTAAATAAATTTGATAAATATATAATAAAAATAAAAGATAAAAACATGATGAAGGCTATATATGTAAGTGTGTAGCATTAGTTTTAATGGTTATGGGACAAGGATGAGCTGGGTGTGTCCGGGGTGTCCACTTGTCCGTTCTTACATATTTACATATTTCAGGTTAGCGGTACGAGGCGGGTTTCCTGACCTCAGCGCGGCCTCATTGCCACGTTCTTAAGAGAGCCAGTTGGCTGCGCATTCGTCTCCTCTCCTCTCCTCTCCTCCCCTCGCCTCCCCTAGCTGGGGCTGCCTCGAGCCTCCTCATTGCCGTCTGCCCAGTTCCGATCTGGTGGTGCCACCATCTGGTGGTGAGCGTGGCAAAGTTCGTGCTTCGCACCTCTGCTCTGTAGCGGCGACCTCGTCTCCTCCCCTAGCTGCCCCACTGCCTCCTCGTTGCCGTCTGCCCGGTTCCGCTGTTCCGCTCTGGTGGTGGGTCGCAAAGCTCATTCTTAGCACCTCTGCTCTCTAGAGGCGACTTCGTAGACTGCGTGTAGGTGATCATCATCAAAAGCGACCCTACAACCTTTGATTTTCTGCTGTGCATGACGCTGTTGCGCCTCGGTTGAGGCAAGGAGTGACCTGGGAAACCTCTCTTCGGTCATGCTCTCTGTGAAGAGAGGCTTCCAAAATCTCTCATCTTTCATCAGTAACGCGCGAAAGCTAGTGGTAGCATGTGCCTCCAACTTCCAAACTTGACATTGCTGCTGTGTCTGATTGCTGTAGCTGTAGGTAGCTTCTGCTCCTAGCTGGAGCTAAGGATAGATCTGGGCAGCCTCACACATTGGTGGAGAGCTGTTTCTCAGATCCTGACTCCACAACGTGAATAGCTTGAGTGAGAGCTAGCTTGGTCGCCAAGTATGTTCTTACAGTGGGTCTTGCTTGTTGACAGGTTTGTGACAATGGCTTCTTCTGCTGCCAGAGCTGATGGACCCTATGGCTTTGCTCCACGGGATTTCCAGCTTGAATCCGTGACGCGTGGGGCTACCTTTGTGCGGGGTGCCGTCATTGTGGGAGCCGGCCCTGCCGGACTGGCCACGGCTGCGTGCCTGACGCAGCGCGGAATACCCTATATGATCCTAGAGCGGGCTGACTGCGTCGGCTCGCTCTGGAAGAATAAGACGTACGACCGTCTTCACCTCCACATACCCAAGGACCACTCAGAGCTTCCTTATATGAAGTTCCCTGCGGATTACCCCGCCTACCCATCGCGTAAGCAGTTCCAAGCTTACTTGGAACATTACGCTGAGGAATTTGCCATCCGCCCGCTGTTTAACCACAGCGTCGTTGACGCATCATACCTGGAGAGTATCCAGATGTGGCGAGTTGTGACGTCCTCATGCGAAGTCGCCAACACCGGCATCCATCCAAAATGGAAAAGATCTGTTTATCTCACGAGATGGCTGGTGGTCGCAACAGGAGAGAATGCGGATCCAGTCACCCCATCAATTGCAGGCATACCTGTGTTTTGTGGGAGAGCGCTCCACAGCAGTCAGTACCGCAACGGCCGGGAGTGGTCTGGCAAGAAGGTGCTAGTGGTGGGCAGTGGAAACTCCGGGTTCGAAGTGTCGCTGGACCTGGCGCAACATGGCGCCCGAACGAGCCTCGTTGTGCGGAGCCCGGTGAGCTACTCTGTATTTGATGCACTCCCAAATTGCTGCTTTGCAACACTTGCCTCTCTTCATTGTCTCTCTTCATCTCTTGTCACCTTTGAATTCCCTGACGATCATGACAAAGATCTCATTGGTAATATGTTGATCTTGTTCATGTGCTGCAGATGCACGTTCTCCCTCGGGAGATGTTTGGGATCTCAACTTTTGTGGTGGCTACCACACTCTTGCGTTACCTGTCCTATCGATACACCGACATGCTGCTGCTTCTGTATGCCCGTTTCGTGATGGGAGACACAGCTAAGTGGGGCATCCCGAGGCCCTCGCTGGGGCCTCTTGAGCGCAAGGACAAGGAGGGCATCACTCCTGTTCTGGATGTTGGCACACTCAAGATGATTCAAACCGGCCATATCACGGTAACTTTTGATGTTCAAAGTGTACCTGGTGTATTGGCATTACTCTACGCATACAGGCCTGCCTGCTGATGCAGCCTTCTGCTCGAGATCGTGCCTGCCTGCAATTCTGTCTGTATCTTGGCAGGTTGAATTACAATAGGTGTATGATGCCGCCTCGAGACGAGGCATTTGCATTCAGCTTTTGTGTTGACTCCTTGACTACTTCCTGCAAGGTCGTGAAAGGTGTGAACGAAATCACTGCGACAGGAGCGATCTTTGATGATGGTTCTTTCCGAGAATTCGACTGTATCATCTTTGCTACTGGGTTTAGAAGCAACGTGCCCAATTGGCTTCGGGTAATTTTGCGCTAACTTGTTGGAGTAATATAGTTTGCTTGTGAGCTCAGGGCCTTGGATTTTTAACCTATGTGCTCGGGCCTGGGGTGTTTTAACTCCTTTGCTCAGGCCTGGGATGTCCTAACTTCTGTACTCAGGGTCTGGGATGTGAAATTTACGGAATGAGTTTTGTTGGCATTGTTGGTCTGCACATTCAAATTTTTTTATCTATTAGTGTGAAACCTGAACAAATAAATTTTGTTGCAATTGATATGTTTTATGTTTCATCAAATATTTCAAACGTGATCATTTGGTAACCTTATCTTGTTATATGCATGTATGATACTGGGATGACTCAACATTTGATCCGATGGAATTCCAAATTTATCTTTCCCTCATAACTGGAAAGGGGACAGAGGCCTATTCACCGCAGGTTTCACCAAGAGAGGTCTCAAGGGAGCAGGAATGGACGCACGGTGTATCGCAGAGCATCTGAGCAAGCTGGAGACTTCATTCTAGAAAGTCTCCATTTCATAGTTGAATTGGCCTATTCACTGCAGTGTTTCACCAAGAGAGGCCTGAAAGGAGCGGAATGGAGGCACATGCTCCACAAGACATCTATGTTCTAAGCAAGGTGGAGACTTCAATTGCCTGTAGCTTGGTCCATTAGGCACCAGACTAGTGCCTAGGCACCCACATGACAAATAGAGGAGGTTACCCCTTTTCTCTCTTCATATAAGGTATTATTTTATAGTGACACTTCTATGGTGAGTTAACAAGAATACAAAGATTAGTGAATCTAAATAAAGTGTAGCCAAGGATACACTCAAAGGTTCTTTGATATCACAAACATCCTCCAGCAACCCTTGTCAAGCAACCTATGCCAATGCTGGCAGCACTAGCACCCCAAGCCAATACTTTAAGCACTAGCAACCCACTCCTCCTAACAGGCTGCGTTTGGGGCTACGAATTCCCTCCAAAGTTCTAAACAGCCCACTCTATCGCACACCAAGAAATTTTCTCCCATCCTCTAAATATCGGAATTGAAAAAGACTAATCACTAATCTTCCTTTCTAGGCGCTAAAGGTTTAAATCTATACTTATTATTAAGTCATACTGGGTGAACAAACGTCTTGTAAGTTTGCCCGGCCTTGTTTTCCCTCATGACGGTGGGGTCATGGTTGAGAGGCATGCTCTAAATATGGTACGTGCGCAGCAAGGGCGAAAACGGTACATGGGCATCCTACTTCCTTGAACGCGATATGCTGTGAGCCGCAAAGATAGAAAGCGATAGATGTCAAATGTGATTTGTGTGGAGGTGTCATGCCGTGTGATACTAATCTATGCACTTGGGTTTAGTGTTTGATTAGCATTAGTTAATCTAATTACTTATCTTTAAGTAAGTAATTAGTGTTAATTAATCTAAGGTGCTTATGCTAATTAAGCATTGATTAGTGTTAATTAATCTAATGTGCTTATGCTAATTAAGCATTGATTAGTGTTAATTAATCTAATGCTTATATTAAGCATTGATTAGTGTTAATTAAACATGGTTAGCAATAGCTAAGTGGATAAGCTCAAGTAATATGCTTTGGCATATTCCTTGCATATTATAGTGTATTCTTAGGATACAATAGCTAAGTGGATAAGCTCGGTAATATGCTTTGGCATATTCCTTGCATATTATAGTGTATTCTTAGGATATTTCCGTATCTTTGATAGGATATCTTAGGAATATCTTGCGAGTCTAGTATATATAGACCCTTCCATTGAGAAGCTCGGATCATAGCTTGTCCTCTAGATATGATCTGAGCGTTGTGAGGAGGCCAAAGCTATGACTCAGGAGGCGATGTGTGAGGAATTTGCGTGTTGTTCTGGGAGGTGTGTTTGTGCCGCACGAGCTACTCCTCCTGTTGTTCAAGCTATGATCTCGTGTGTGGCTAGATAGGCGTGCTAGGCTTGGTGTGCTAGGCGATGCTAGGCGATGCTAGGCGATGCTTGGGTGAGCTAGGCGATGCTAGGTGCTAGGCGATGCTGGGCGATCTTGCGCTAGGCGAGGCTCTGTGAGGCGGCTCGCTCTTTAAGCAAGTAGGCAGGGACTCTAAGTGTGCCCAGGCTTGAGGCCTAGAGGGGACCAAGTGAGGCGAAGGAGGGAGGAGAAGCCCAAGCCAAGGCCGAGGGAGGAAGAAGCCCAGTCAAGGCCAAGGAGAGGCGAAGAAGCCCAAGTCAAGGCCAAGGAGAGAGGAAGCCCAAGCCCAAGGCCAGGGAGGAGGCCAAGGCCAAGCCAAGGAGGAGGCGGGCGAAGCCCCTACCAAGGGAGGAATGAGGCCTCCACAAGGGGCTGGCCTTTTAAGGCCAACCAAGGGAGAAACAAGTATTTTACTCTTGGGCCCCGGATTCAAGGGATAAGGGGAAGCGGATGAACATGGGTATGTCATCGTCCATGTGATTTCACTTTCTGTCCAAAACTCCAGTGTGGCACCCCATACTTGATCCACCCAATGCTCTGAGTTCCTGCCTTTGCTATCCAACTCACCCAGCTCACATTTTTGAAATGTAGCCTGCAGTATTTCTATGCGATTTTAACATGCATAGATACTTAGAGGTTTCACTAATCACGATCTAAGATAGCGGGTGTGTTAACCTTGATTAAGGGTTTGATCTAGCCACTAACACAGTGCATGCACACACTCGATCCGGACGGAGCTACCAACCAAGTCCATCGAGGCGGTGAAGTCCACCAAGAGGAGAAGTGCGACACCTCGATTTTGGTACCAGAAGGGCGGAGGAACCCAGCGACACAATCAACAATCTTTGAAGGATCATGGTGGCAACACACAAGACACGTTAGTCTTTGCCGGACAACTCGGTAGCGGCGAGGAGGACTTGTCTCTTGGAGTCGTCAAGATGGGAGGAGACAAGGATCGAATGGAGTTGTTCACGGGCGGGCTGCTTGCCAGGAGGACTTCATCGAGAAATGCAGTGCGGTGTGTGCGGAGATGGAATTGAAGGCCGGATACAGCGATCATCCAAATGTCAGTACTTGGGGATGAAGCATTGGCGTGCTATCGCCAAAAGGCGTTGTTGAGCGGTGGAGGACCGATGAGTAGCGATTCAAGCTCCGAAGGAACCGGTGACGGAGGCGGTGGCAAGTGGGCACGATCCCATCGAAGAGATGTTTGACATCTTCGGTGGAGTTTCGCAAGCACGGATGAGAAGATCTCGGTGACACACTTCAAGATGAAGTCGGCGAGGCTGAAGATGGCTTATCGAAGAATCGACCGGTTAGTGCGTGACACCAAGATCATGAGTGACCGAGGCTGCGAGAAATACTTGCAGGCATTGCCATATGCCTGAAGGCATGCAACAAACAGCGTGCAAGAAAGCTACACCTCAAGGAAGTGTACGAGATGGGCAAGATAGGGCCCGTGACACTTTCTCGTCTTTGCAAGTGATTACTCCGGCACAAGTAGGTGGTGGGCGACATGAGCGGAGGTCAGTGGAGGAGCTCGGCGAGACAAGCCGCCCACCCAAGTGAGTGAGCCCCTGCGTGAGGTGCCGAGGACGGACCATTCCCTCATGAGTGCGAGCATGCATTGAGTCAAGGGTGAGGCCATGCCCTAGGTGTGGGAGTGCAGGGCACAATGAAGCGGCATGTTGGGAGAAGCATCCGAATTGCGGCCTCGGGTTATCGGCAACAACCCCGGCCAATGCATCTGCGTCAACCTCATCCACAAAATCGAAGAGCAAAGGCGCGAGTGGAGGAGGCGAAGTCCGTGGACAAAAGCGGGAAGCATCAAAGAAGGCGATGGGCGGCTCGTGCGCCTTGCAAACTGGAAGTTGGTGCGGGCGAAGATCAAGGAGAGCGGCGGTTCATCATCGGAGGGGCGAAGAAGATGAGCACAAGCTTGGATACATGGCGGTGACCGGATCAAGGGGCAAGGGAAGAAACCTCTGGCGGCTACGAGAGAAGATAGCTCGGAGGAAGAAGAGGATGTCTTGACACCGGTGTCGGAAGACACGGAAGGAAGCTTGGGATCCTCTTCCGAACCTATGCCAAGATGCCAAAGTCGTTTGAGCCATTGCCAGCGAGCAATGTGGGAGCAACATCAAAGTCAGTGTGGGCGATGTGGAGAAACCCATGCAGTTCGGAGCGATGGCACAAAAGCTTCGGAGATGCCATGTTTGACCTACAAGACATGGGGTTGGCGTGAAGGAAGTCGAGGGGTTTGACTCGGCGGATGTTGACAACCCTTGAAGGCGAAGCAAGTGTCGACAATGTGCAGTGGCAATGATGTCATTCTTGACCTCGAGCCAAGCATCTCGCGGAATCTTTGCAGTGGGAGTGGCTTTGGTCAACAATCGGGAGGCACATTGAAATCAATGGATTCGCACCAAGGAGGTGTTGATTGACAAGAGCACGGGTGATCGTTGGAAGAAGAGTGAAGGAAGGCGTTGGGTCTCCACCAAGAAAGGTTGAAGGAAACCAAGTGGAAGATCCGGACCCATGGGACCACGGAGCATGTGTTGGGGTGACAAGGTACAAGCTGAAGGTTTCATTCAAACCAAGAAGCAGACTTCACCTTTGTCGAGGTACCTTTGCAGTCAGTCACGAGACACTTTTGATGTCTTCTTTGGGAGCGGGCTTTGTACAAACACAGGTCATGGTGGATTTGTGGGCGGAGGCAGTCTACTATCGACCCAGTGGAGAAGGCTGAGCAGAGTAGCGGATTGCCCGCATCCCTCTCTGCATGGCAAGGATCATGAGAACCTCATTGCCAGCAGCGTCTACCCGGTGTTTGGCGTAGTGAAGGACACGCCATACGTGCTTGAACCTCTTGTGCGTCTAACAACATACGATGGAGGATTTCGGCGAGGAGGAAAACAAGCTAGGGTTGCAACCACCCTCGGAGGTTCTTCAAGTCACCGGGTGGTGACTGCAGCAATGAGCCGTGCAAAAGGCATGGAGGATGGTGCAAGAGGACCCGGTGCCCTATGAGCGGAGGCTGTAAGTTCTTGCCTAGGGTTGAGCTGTTTGTGACCTAAACACCAGTCATCACATGGCGACCTCGGAAGGCGGCATAGTGCTCGTGGAACTCTTTGGAGGCATCGATCGGCTTGGGCGGTGCTAAAGTGTGGCATCAAAGTGCGAAGATCGTGCATTGTGACCCGGATCCAAAAGCAAGGATTGTGTCAGAGCGTAAGAGACTTGATGGGGAGTACCTAACCTCCGGCGTGGGAGTCGGTGAAGGGTTACCGGAAGGCGCCGATGGATGTTCGCATGATAGGGTTGTCCCATTTGAGTTGTCTTGGGCAAGCCGGTGGACCTTGTCATCGCGGGGTTGGGAGTGTCAAGGACTATCCTCTGGGCAAGGGTCAAGGTCAAGGATCCACGCACATTGTTCTATGACGATGAGGATCTTGCGCTTGATCCGGAAAGGGCAAGAAAGGCCTTGTGGATACATGTTGGAGAATGTGCCCGGCATGAGCGTGAAGAAGCAAGTTCAGGACTTTGCCACGATCCGAGGAGTGTTGGGTCGGGAGCTTCTATTGGATGCACTCAATTTGGTTCGAGGGCTCATAGGTTGAGGTCCATGTGGACTAACCTTGCTCCCTTGGAACATTTGAAGTGTCTTGTCGTTCACCAAGCGACCTAATCATGTTGTCAAGGATGTGCTAGCATGAAGGCATGCCCAACAAGTCATCAAGGTGACAAGGCACTTCCACTGGAACACTGGACACCCCATGGCGGCTTGGCCAACCTTTGTGTCTAAGTCCAAGTCTTACGCCAGAACCATGGCCCCCGTTGTGGTGGAGACATGGCGAGGCCTTGGGAGAGCCAACACCACGAGGAGTTGGCCATGGATTTGATCGACAGAGACAAGGGAGTGGCCAGAAGGAATGTCTGCTTGGGCAAGCATTTGGCGTGAACATGATGACGGTTGTTTAGCGGAAACCAACCGAAACCGAAGGCGGGGTTGAGCGGCGGGTTCGGTGGGTGAAGGACATTATCGCATCTCAGCGGAGAAGGCGAGTTTGGAGGCAAGGAGAGCGAGCACGTGAGGAAGCGTGCAAGCCATCGAGCCACACCACATGAGTGGTTAACGTCGAGTTGAAGAGCAATCAGCGGCGTCGGCTAAAGGAGTTGTTGGAGGCATCGCGACATGTGTTTGCTTTCACGCTTGCGGAGATGGGGAAGTACACCAAAGGGAAGTTCCACATAGACAGATGAACCCGGTGTTCAGGCGCAGGCTCGGCAAAATGAGTGGGATTTGGTTGAGAATCGATGCCAAGAGCTTCTCAAGCTAGGGTGATTCGACGATCTAACTCGCATGACGCATGCGGCGATTCTTCGAAAAGAAGGATGAGAATGGATTGTGGACGGAGAGGAGAATGTGTGGTGACTATCGGCCGTTGAGCAGAATCCCACATGACCACTATCCCATGCCGACGGTAAGAGATCTTCGACACCATTGGGTCACAAGTTCTTCTCAACATTGGACTTGAGGCTAGGGTTTCACCAAGTAGAGATCGCCAAGAAGACAAAAGCGGCGTTGGGAGATTGCTTGTACGAGTGGAATTACATGCCATTTGGGTTGAAGACGCCAACGCAGTTCAAAGGTACATGGACAATGAGCTCAAGGACTTGCATTTCGCCAAGTGCTACATTGATGACGTCATCATCTTCAGCAATACCTTTGAGGAGCATCTACAACATCTTGAAAGTCTTTGCTAGGCTGGCTTGGGTTGAAGGCCCATCCAGAAGTGTCGATTTGAGAGGATAAGGTGTTGTACTTGGGTCATTGGATCACGCGTGGATCTCGCCGCATGCCACCAAGGTGGAGGCAATCGCGCATTCGAGCCAAACGACATCTCGAGTTGAGGGCATTCTTGGGTTTGGCGGTTACTAGAAGTTCATTCCACGGATGAGCGAGATTGCGGCCATTGAATGACTTGTTGAAGAAGTTGGTGACTTGGCGTTGGACTCAAGAGGAGTCGCTTTCATGGAGTTGAAGGGTAGACTCATGAGCTCGCCAATTCTTGGTCATCCAAACTTGATGGCCGTTCGTACTTTCGATTGGAGCAAATCGGCGCATAGGCGATCTTGGCGCAGATCAATGACAAGGAAGAGGAACATGTCATTGCCTATGCGGTCGGAGCAACAACCAGTGAGTCCAACTACTCGCCTATGAAGGAGAATGTCTTGCGTGTGGGCGTCGGACACTTTCGTCCGTACTTGTTTGGACATCAATTTCGACTAATCACCGACCATCAACCCTTGCATTGGTTGATGGCGCCAAGCTTACAGGAAAGGCGGCGGTGGGCTCTCATTCTCCGAGTATGACTTTGTCATCGAACACCGGCGGTAGAGTTCACTCTAATCGATGGGTTGTCAAGGAATCCTCTCTACCGTCGAAGACACTACGGGGCCGGGCAAGATTCGGATGACGAACCAGCCGGGGAGAGTAGTCCGAGATACCATGTTGGCCATCGCATGAGGATCAAGAGCCTCCACTCATCGCTTTGTAGTCCGTCAGGGACATCTGGGCGGATGCAATAGCGGTGACCTTCCTAAGGTCTGGGGAATTGCCACAAGGGCTTTCATCTCAGAAGCAGGCCAAGCTACGCGAGAAGGTGGCTCGGTACTATTGGAAGGAGGACATAATGTATGTCCGTGATTCTGCGGGAGATAGAATTGTACCCAAGCCGGAGGACCGGGTGAGACTCATCACCCAGGTGCATGAAGGCTTAGGGCATTTTGGTGCTAAGCGCACCTACAGCATGCTCAGGCCCACACACTTCTGGGCAAGGATGTATGGAGATGTGGAAAGGCTGGTCGCAGAATGTAGAGTGCGATCGAGTGAAGGCAAGGTTCACACCAATGATGTTGTGCTTCACTCTCTGCCGATCCGAGGACTCTTCTACAGTGGAGTGTGGATCTCATGCCGGACATGCGAGGCCGTCGAAACAAGCATGTCATGCTAATGGTGGAGCATTTCAAGTGGTGCGAGGTTGCCATCTTACCCAAGCGTGACTCTCGGCTTACCAAGGCGTTCTTGGCTTCCGTTCTTAGTCGATATGGAGCATGTGCGAGGTTCTCACCGGGCAAAGAATTCGTGGGAATTTCAAGACTTGCTTGACAGAGCTTGATTGATCATCGACGTCGTCGAGATCATCCTCAAGCCGATGGACTTCTGAGCGCTTGCGGACCTTCAAGCGGGCCTTGCGCAAATATTGTCTCACAAATGACCAAGACATGGGATGAAGGGATGCCATACCTAGTGCTAGTGCGGGGTGAGCAATCAAGCCTTGAGCAATTTTTCACCATACTACTTGTTGTATGGGCGACAACCATTTTGCCAAACGTGAGGCAAGCAAGGCTACAAGCACGTGGATTGGCGCGCGGATGATTGCCTAGACCGAAAGGCGGGAGCTTTTCAAACGGATCATGCCCATGGCAATGGAGAACCTTGCCATAGCGCAACACAGGATCAAGCTGCGCTATGCTTACACGAGGAGGGACATGGAAACCCAAGGTGCGCAAGTTCGAAGTTGGAGATTATGTCTACCGCCGGAAGCGAGCAACACCTTGGAGGTATCCACCGTGAGTCATCTTGCGGGTCGTGCGAGTAGGCAAAGATGGAGTGCTTGAGCTCGAAGGATCCGATGGCCGAAGATGGAAGGATCACCTCAAGAACTGCGCACATGCCACTTACCCAATTTGGACCCTCAACTACTGATATGTGGCGTCCACCCAAAGACTTGGAGTGTCGGGTTTTGTGGACGTCGATGATGATGATGTAATGCTTCTTTGTGATCGGTGCAATAGGGGATACCACATGTTTTGTGTTCAACCACCTCTTGACGACATTCCCGAGGAAGATTGGTTTTGTGCACAATGCACTACATGAGGTGCGTACGTATGTAGTCCTACTAATGATAATGTTTTGACTTGGAGTCTCACATTATCAGGGGGGGATTGGTTTGCACCTATATACTGCGTATTAGATTTGTTTGCTTGGTTGTTGGTCGAGGAAGTGCTTATATGAATTCAAGTGCTTACCTGCGGCATGTCATCTTAGTGATACTAATCGCACTTGGGTTTAGTGTTTGATTAGCATTAATTAATCTAATTACTTATCTTTAAGTAAGTAATTAGTGTTAATTAATCTAAGTGCTTATGTTAATTAAGCATTGATTAGTGTTAATTAATCTAATGTGCTTATGTTAATTAAGCATTGATTAGTGTTAATTAAACATGTAGCTTATGCTAATTAAGCATTGATTAGTGTTAATTAACATAGTTAGCAATAGCTAAGTGGATAAGCTCGAGTAATATGCTTTGGCATGCATATTATAGTGTATTCTTAGGATACAATAGCTAAGTGGATAAGCTCGATAATATGCTGGCAGTAATATGCTTGGCGTATTCCTTGCATATTATAGTGTATTCTTAGGATATTTAGGCATATCTTTGATGCCAATAGGATATCTTAGGAATATGCCGATGCGGTCTAGTATATATAGACCCTTCCATTGAGACAAGCTCGGATCATAGCTTGTCCTCAGATCTCTGTCTGAGGCGTGTGTGAGGAGGCCAGCTATGACTCAGGCGATGTGTGAGGAATTTGCGTGTTGTTGTTGGAGGTGTGTTTGTGCCAGCGTGCGAGCTACTCCTCCTGTTGTTATTAGTTGCACTACACGTACTCACGTGTCAGTTTGTTTGCTTGGTTGTTAATTGAGGAAGTGCTTATATGAATTAGGTGCTTACCTCGTGCGACGGAAAAGGTCGTCCTAGCTCGAGGATGGCCCTTAGTGGCGAATTGGATGGTTGCATAAATGTGAGCTAAAACTAAGGAAGGTAACACTTAGAACAAGGTCTCCTGGGATGGTGGCTCACCGGTCACTAGTTGGAAGGGTGTACTGGGTCGAAAGGTATACTGAAAGCTACCAAAACCATGTTTTCTTGATTTCATTAAAAAAACCACCCAGACCTAAGACAAATCATAGAGGGATACATTTTCCGTGTTTTGTATGTCCTCATCTCTCATATAGTTTGGCTAACCATTGGGTGCATTGCCTATAACGCGTGTTGAAAATCGGGCAACTTTGTATGGACAACAAAAATGCAAGCAGCAATGGAAAGTCCACATGTGTTGGTGGTGTCCACGTCATGGTCACCCCTCTACATTAGTGGGAGGGTCGGTGGCACCGGACGTTCTATGCATAAACCTTGCATCTCCGCCCAATGTCGGGCGGGAGTGGAGGAAGATTGGACCGCCATCGCTCATGTCTCAGACACCATGAGCCGCGACCGCAAATCGCTTGGAAGTGGCTTGCCACCGCCTCGAATATTTGCATGCGATGGAGACCTCACCTCCCGATGTACCGACCATCAAACGAGAATTCCACATGGGCGATGGAAATTGGAAGTTGACCGCAGCTGTGGCAATCACAACATGGGAAAGTTCCTTTCAAGCACGCCTGGAGTGATCCCCTCGCTTCATTGGTCCTTAAGGAATTTCTCGGTTGAGGCGGAGTCGGTGCAAACTCGTGACATCGCTGGTAACGTGTTGATCAACACCGGATTCCACTAACGGGTTGGAGCAATGGTATGGAGGGCAAAGGAGCACCGACATGTCCAGTGTACTTACCGTGGTCAAGGATAAAATTGGAGAAAGTCATCGCTACATGTGTGTACCGAAAGGCGGTGTTAGTGCCTATCTCGTGAAAGCAGCTTGAACATCGTTGTGTTTCAAGTTGGATTGTCACATGACATCCATTGTCATCTTCGACACCGGCCGCTTTTATCTCGTGGGTTTAACATATAGCCTTCCTAGCGGGAGATTAGGAAACTTTGATTGTATTGATCTCGCCTGCCTCGATTTAATGGACGCCGCACGCTTCTTTGAAATCACCGTTGTTTGTGAAATCCATACCTTGCCCGACTGCGCAATGACGCCCATGATCTCGCCATCAAATACCCAATCAATCATGTTAAAGGATAGTGTTGAGCATATCCGTGAATTAGGTCAGATTAATTATATATGCTATTATAAGGGTAGCTGAAATAAATATATTAGAAGTACCCGCTCAATAGGGTTACGACCCTTACCAATGCTTATGTCTTTTAAGTTCTAGATAGTGTCTTTTCAAAGATAAGCATTTAAGTTCTTTTCTTGATACTCAATGAAATATGTAATTACTAAATGGTAATTGATCTACATCAACCTTACATTTGTTATGGTATCGAGCATTTCGATGTAGGTTGCATCCTAGGTGATGCACATAAAATTGCGATCTGAAATGTGCATTTTGTATATGTTTTGTTGTTTCTTGATTAGAAATACTAATTAAATCAAGAACACAATATATACATCAAGAAAATGTTTTGTATTTTTTTTCCCGCTTTCTATAGAAATTAGCAGATCGAGGTAGTAGTTCTAGCGCATTACGCCGATCTNATCGCCCCTGGAGGATGAAGAGAGGAGAGGCCCCGGGCAAGAGACCGCCACGCCCATGAACCAACATGAGGCCTCGTGGATCGAGAACCCAACAAGAGAAAGGGAAGGGGAAGGTAGCGTGACCACGATCGGTAGCGGAAGGGCCCACCGAAGGGGAAGCAAAGAACCGAGGTAGCCGAACCTCACCGGTTGTTTGAACGACGGCCGGAGTCCACTACGCGTAGTCGAAACCGCCACCGACATTGGCGCAACCAACCCAAGGTGCGGTGGCGGGCGCGGATGCGACGTGGCGCCCGCGAGGACATAGGCTGCAACTGTAGCCTACGGAGGAGGGGTAAGCACCTCACCGCAGTAGGGGTCCTATTATTACGGCACATGGATGAGGAAACTGTCCGGTCTATATGTGAATGGAGAACGCGGCTTAACCTCACCGCCCATGTGCGTGTGGAAATAGGAGGGATCGTGGCCTACCATCGCAAGTGAGGACCCGGCATACTTCTACCACGCGTGGGGGTTGGCTATGCGGTGGAGGCGACTTTGGAGGAGTTGAGCGAGGAGGAGGTCCAGCTTGGGTGGACGAGGAGCCGAATAATCCTCAAGAATAGGCCGAAGATGCGAAGCCCTGTAAGGTGGTACACCTCAAATTCCAGCAGCGATGAGGTGGAAGTAGTGTGGAGAACTCCGACCCGGCAAGGTGAGAGAGCTCGGCGAATGGAGGACGAGGCTGCAGCCGAGGTAGGGCGCGCAGAGCAGCGAGGTGAGGTGGTAGCAACCTAAAGATAATTTGGTTAGGATGTCATCGACCTAGGATCGCCCAATTGTGGGCGCCTTCCGATAGCCATCTTAGGACCTAAAATCCGGGGGTGGTGCCCACCGATGTATAAGAGGGGCGACTAGGTCCCTCACGCCGAGCACTCCCGGTTGAGATCCCCACGCGTGTGGCTGGTTGGAGACGTCCGATTGAGAGGTGCGCGAGACGCCCTAGGGGTGGTCGAGAGCTTGCTCCGCACGGGAGGAGGGGTGAAAGCAATCTTGCCGACAAAGGAGGAGGAAGGATACGAGACCACCTACCGGAGGGGTTGAGGATTGGAAGGCCGACAACACCTGGTAGGGAGTGAACCTCTACAGAGGACCTGTGGAGGACGGAGGACCTACGGTAGGAGCTTTACCTCCTACCAAGAAGTAGTAACAAGAGGCGTGGAGAAGAACGCCGAGGAGCTGGTGACCACGCACCAACGGGAGGAGCGAGGGAAGTGTTGAGAACCGGCATCCTCTGAGGGTAGTTGGCCGAAGGAAGTGGGCGCAGGATCTATGGACGCCCTAGTGGACCGTGTCGGAGGTGACCAAGTTCGTGGCCGAACTCGAGACCTACGAAAGGAGCCGGAGGATGCCGAGAAGAAATTGAGAGGAGCTCAAAACCACCTCAGAAGCAACACTCCGTGCTAGATCCGCCAAAGAGCGCGACAGATGACCACCAAGTTGGTGAATGTGTGGAAATAGGAGGGATCGTGGCCTACCATCGCAAGTGAGGACCCGGCATACTTCTACCACGCGTGGGGGTTGGCTATGCGGTGGAGGCGACTTTGGAGGAGTTGAGCGAGGAGGAGGTCCAGCTTGGGTGGACGAGGAGCCGAATAATCCTCAAGAATAGGCCGAAGATGCGAAGCCCTGTAAGGTGGTACACCTCAAATTCCAGCAGCGATGAGGTGGAAGTAGTGTGGAGAACTCCGACCCGGCAAGGTGAGAGAGCTCGGCGAATGGAGGACGAGGCTGCAGCCGAGGTAGGGCGCGCAGAGCAGCGAGGTGAGGTGGTAGCAACCTAAAGATAATTTGGTTAGGATGTCATCGACCTAGGATCGCCCAATTGTGGGCGCCTTCCGATAGCCATCTTAGGACAGAGGCAAAATCAGCCAAGAGGGCCGAGTTGGCCAGAAGGAGGCGTAAGAAAGTTGGAAGCTACCTAGCAAGGGTAGGACACATCGAGCAAGGAGGAGGCAAGATTCTGGCAAGGCCCGTGGGACCTTGAAGACGAGAAGGACCTCCTACGAAGAAGTTAGTTGCCATGGAGCAACGGAAGGAGCATTACAAGGGAAAATACGACTCTTGGTGAACGACAAGGATGGGACAATGTGACTAATCGCCTGGGTTTTCTTTCCTTCACACTTGTCCCCTAGTTGTGTTCAAATTGAGAGAGAAGTGTTGAGTGGATGGTTGGAAGCCCAGGCGAGTTGAGAGAGAGAGAGAGAGAGAGAGAGAGAAGATTGGGTGAAGGAGTGACTAAACAGACGCTGGCGCGAGGTGTGAGAGAGAGTTGAGAAGGGAACTAATTGAGAGGCTAGCAGGGAGATTTGTGTGAATCCAAAAGAAACCAAACCGTCAGGTGGAAGTAAGGGGAAAGCCCTTGTAAAGTTGTGTGAGTGTGGCGCCTTGTGTGTGTGTGGAGCGTGAGGAGATTTGTGGAATTTAGGTCCCTAGGAATCGGTGTGTGTGTGCATGAAGTGTGGAGTGCAGGCCGATCCGCAGTACGCGGACGCCTGCGGTGATCCGCGCGCTGCGGCGCCGAATAAGTCGCTAGGGTTTGGGTGTGGACCCACCTCGGTGGTCAAGCAACTACCCTGAGAGCCCCGGTCGTGGAATGAGATTTGCGGTCGTGGAATAAGAGCCGTGGTAGGACAAGTCGGGGGGTAGTAGTGGTTGAGTAGATAGGTAAGAGGAGTAATAGCGTAAGTCTTGACTTAGGTGAAGGTCGAGCGATAGAAGTTAGCCTCTTGGCACAAACCATTCCCTTGGGAGCGAATCCTAAGCCTACAACGACATTGAGGGTGAATGTGGACCGGTGCCCCTCGGACACAATCCACACCACACAAGGGAGCCCTTACCTTATGCAAGGAGGCATGAAGGCTAAGTCTAAGAATGGTTGGCGGACGGACCAAATCTTGAGCCCAAGTGAGATTGTTCACAAGAATTGTTTTGGGCTTGGTGAGCAATCCAAGTGTCATATTTCAGCACTACCTTCCTCCATTTTCTATGGAAGATCACCAAGGAGCGGGCCGATTGGGGCTCATCATGAAGCATACACCTACCACCGGAGAAGTTGTCAAACCCAACGCGGATGAAGACACCAAGGCCATGCTATCTTAGCACTTATCTAGTGCATTTGTGGGAAGTAGAGGGGCTACCACAAGTAAGGAGTTGGATGATTCCAAGCATCCCTTTAACTGTGTACTTATGTGGAGAGGGACAAGGAGTGCTTGGTGCTTGAGGTAAAGGAGGTGCCGAAGACCACCGGGACATTATTGCCGGAAGGAATCCTCCAAAGATAGGCCGAGGATGGGCAGGAGGACTTGCAAGGAGAAGTTGTAGGGGATTTGAAGTTTGGACCGCTGGAGGATGCGGAGATGGAAGGTAGGATAGATCCTACCATGGTGAATCTGCGAGGGTGGGAGGTGTTCCCATGGCTTTGGGACCCCTTCGCCTCTCATGACAAGGCCTACAGGCAGAATTAGTCCTACCACGTAGGGAAGTAGTCCACTGGAGCACCTCCTACCACGGTAGGAGGGAAAGGAAGTCACGGTTTGGAAGCTCCTGCCGGGAGATAAGAAGGCAATCGGCCCTGCTAGGTGGGCGAGCGGATGGAGTCACTTGGGAGGAGTTGCCCCACCGAGTGATGAGCGGGAGCCCATCATAGGGAAGCAAGGGATGTAAGATCCCATGAACAAGGCAAAGGCCTTGAGTCTCCTGAGGCAAAGAAAGGAGACTTAGACATGTTGGAGGAGATGCTGCGCATAGGGGAGATGTTCAAGAAGGTAGATGTAGGAGCCGCCAAGAGGAGAGTGGAATTGAAGACGGAGGCGGAGAAGACAAGGACCTACCAAGCAAGGGAAATTGCGTAGGCAAGCGGAAACCCAAAGGGTGAGGATGTTATGAGGATGGAGGCTCAAGTGAGCACTTGGAAAAGAGTCTTGAAACAAGGCTACAGGCAAACAACTATTCGGAGAACAAGGCTCTTACCAAGCAATTGGCCGAGAGGAGAGAAGGTGGAGCAACTTGCTCACATGGCGCATGGGAAAAGAAGGCTAAGACAAGCAAGTGCGCTAATGGAGGAAAGGTCAAGACGAGAGCAATCAAAGAAATGAGGACAAAGACAAAGGCAAGTAGGCGACATGAGCGTGGTCATAGCCACACAGCCGTGAAGATTAGTGACATGGAAAAGGAGCTGAGAAATCGGAGGCTGGAATTGAAGGAAGAAGAGCTGGAAGAACGGACACATTTTGTCCAAAGATTGGAAATGGAACGAGAAGTCCAGAACAGAATGCACAACTCCCTAGGAGGATAGGGGAGTTGGAGGAAGAAATGGCAAAGGAGAAAGGCCGTCATGAGGCGGTGCAGCATATGTTGGCGGTGAGGGAGGAGATTTGGTGATTATGCCCTACAAGAGAGATTGATCCGCCAACCGAGAATGAGAGGACGGAGAATGTGGCTCTCCATGTCAAGACCGGTGAGCTGGCCTTGAGCGAGATGCTTACAAAAGCAAGTGTGAGCATGGAGTATGGCTTGAGGATTTAAGAATTGGAGATGGCACAACAACGATTTGCAGCCCATCTTCACAACAAGGTGCTCAAGGCCACTAACGAGTTGTTGCGACTTGCTGAGGAGGATGTTGGGACCTCATGACCATGGGAGGCCCTCATGCATGTCCAACCGGAAGCCTTAGACTTGGAGAGTGTCCAAGCAACAGGGTGAGAAACTCGCCAGTGAGAAGCGAAAGCGGGGAAGCAGACAGTGGAGAGAATCACCCGGAGAAGGGGTAAGGAAGAAGCACGGTAGGAACTCCTACCGTGGTAGGAGGAGTTCCTACTGGTGGGGACTCCTAGTAGGAGAAGGTCCTACCATGGTAGGAGGCCGGAAGAAGCGGATTCAAAGGCTGCTAGCATGGATTTGACGGCAAGGAGGCGAGTACCTTGGCCCTTGCAGAAAGAAGGAAGAGGGGTTGATCTTGCGAATGGAGCAAGAATCACAAGGAGAAGACCAACCTCCTAACATGGGTGCAGAGCAAGGGCTCACTTGCTCCACAAGTGAGAGGAAGAGGAGAAGGCGAGGATGAGCTGGCTAAGAGAGCCGGGCTATTTTATTGGAGGAAGGAACTCAAGATAGGCATCAAGATAAGGAAGGGATTCATAAGAAGTCCTTAAATTAGCTTGAAGACATGGGGCAAGATGCCACTTGGGAAGACTTTTCTTTAGAGGAGGAGGCATTAATGCTTGTCACCCAAGAGAGTGTGTTGACTAGCTAGATAGGAATGTTGGCAGAGCCATTAAGGCTCACATAGGTGAATTTTGCTAGAATAGAATTTTACCCAAGATGCTTGGATGTCGAACTTAAAGTCGACAATAGGATACACTAAAATAAGGAGGAGGCAAGGCTGTGAGGGCGCGTGGGAGGTCAGATGAGGACCTCCCTATAAAAGGAGGGAGCTTGAAGTAAAATTATCGTGTCTTGCGCTCCCATCCTCCCGAGTCCTTCACTTTGTGTGCAGAATTTCGTGCGGCGCAACGCAGGTCTCTGGTAGAGAACGCGGCGGTCAGTCGGTGGAGGGCTTGCTCTTGCAGCGCCCCTAGCTCCCCTTGTGAATGGTTGCCGGTGAATTGTTTTGCTTTGAGTGTGTGGCGATGCTCAAGGAACTCTCGGCTTGAGGGTAGACTGGGAAGACTCGGAGGTTCTCATGGTGCAAACCACATAGCAACCGCCCAAGGAAGAACTCGTTAATTTCCGGACGGACCCCAGCGATTGTGCCGTAAGGGCGAGTTGGAATTAATGAGCCAGCAATTGGTGTTAGAGTAGGAGATTGTGGAGGAAGGAAGGGTAGATGAGTAGAGAAGAAGAGGCGTTGTTGATTGAGAGAGTTGTGAGGAGGATTAGAGTGTAGGAAAAGCGGAGGCCACAGGCGAGCCTAAGGGACGAATCCCAAATGCAAGTAAGAGGGCGCTCCGTGTGGAGAAGAGTGTCTTAGGAGTAGGGACGGTTGCGGTGTGGGTCGGGGTCCCACAGCGCCGTGATAGACACCTTCTTTGACGTAACGCAATTGTGTGGTGTCGTTGTAGGTTGAGGTTTGGTGAGTTCTGAAGCGCGGTGTAGCTGCAGAGGAGCGTGAGAGGCGCCTTGCTTGTTTAGAAGGCTGAGGTAGTGTGTGGCTGGTGGTGTGGTTCTCAAGATTATGTTCCCCAAGTCTCATGGGACAAACCAAAGCGTCTGAAAGCAGCGATTGGGATAAGTGTGGCCGCTGGGGTGCATCTCGGGAGCCCCGATCGCCTCTCCCACCGGCCGGATGGTAACCATTCGAGGAGAGGATGCGTGGTTTTGTTGTCAAACTACGGATTGCCTAATGGGTTTTGGGCGGCGTGTCTGCAGTTCATCTTATTAACAGATCTCCTAATAAAAATTTGTTGATGAGTTCGGAGGAGCTATGGTGCGGAAAGAACCATCCTACAAGCATCTGCGAGTTTGGGTATGAGGCATCTTGCCATGTTCAAAGAGTTTGGGACAAGTTGGCACCTAAGTCCAAGAAATGTATTTTTCTTGGCTATATGGTGGTGAGATGGGATACCGTTTGTGGGATCCGAGGCTAGAAAGGTTGTTCGTACTAACGGCGTGTTCTTCAATGAGAACAAGATGCCACTTGGGAAGACTTTTCTTTAGAGGAGGACAGTATTAATGCTTGTCAGTCGAGGCGAGGATTACACGACCTCACGGGTATGATCCATCTACGGATTATGTCATCTTTGACAGTTGTGGGGAACCCTCTTCTTACAAAGGCCATGTCAATGAGTAACAAAAAGTGGGAGAAGGCCATGCGATCGAAATGAATTACTGCATAAGTACCAAACTTGGGAGTTGTTGCTTGCCTAGGATAAGAAGGCACTCTGCGTGCAGGGTGTACAAGATGAAGGTCATACTCATGATGGCAAACCAAAGTACAAGGCACGATTGGTTGCTAAGGGTTTCAAGCAACAACAAGGCATTGACTTTGATGAGATTTTCTCACCAAGAGTCAAAATGACAACTTATGGCGTTCTTGCTTTGGTTGCCGTGGAATGATATGGAACTTGCAGATGGATGTCAAGACGGCATTCTTGCATGGTGATCTTCAAGAGGACGTCTACATGCAAAGAACCAAGGTTTTGTTGAGAAGGGCAAAGAGAATCGTGCGTGTTAAGGAAGAGCCTTTATGGTTTGAAACAGCACGAGAGTGGTATCACAAGTTCCACTCATTTATGCTTTCTCAAGGCTACAAACGTAGCGATGAGGATCATTGCCTCTATACAAAGCAAGCTAAGGTTCAAAGCTTACTCATTTTGATCCTCTATGTGGATGATATGCTAATTGCTGGAAACAGTACGGATGAGATTTCAGTGTTGAAGTCAAAGTTGAATGCTCACTTTGAAATGACAGACTTGGGAGAGGCGAGCCATACATTGGCATGGCATGTGTATTCGGAATAGACATAAGCATCCGCTTTATTTGTCTCGCAACATTAATGTGGTGCTTCAACGCTTCAACA
This sequence comes from Anthoceros angustus, assembly GCA_010909165.1. Taxonomy (NCBI): domain Eukaryota; kingdom Viridiplantae; phylum Streptophyta; class Anthocerotopsida; order Anthocerotales; family Anthocerotaceae; genus Anthoceros; species Anthoceros angustus. The sequence goes on along the minus strand of MU008240.1, from coordinate 10,890 downwards.
TGGAGAAGGGGAAGCCATTGGGTACTCCATTGCCCATATGTGAAACTTTCAAAGGATTGCCCAAGCTCGAGGAGGACAAAGATGAAATGGAGAAGGTCCCATACTCATAGGGAGTTTGATGTATGCAATGATTGCTACACGCCCCGACATTGCCTTTGCAAAGGGGAGGGTTAGTGTGTTTATGTCAAACCCTCGGCAAGAAGCATTGGGAGGCAGTAAAAGAAGTTATGAGGTATATGAATGGTACAAAAGCTTTGTGCATATGTTTTGGTAGTGAAGATGCATGTGGTTGGGTACATAGATGCTGATTATGCAGGGGATATGGACAAAAGGAGGTCCACATCAGGTTATGTCTTCATGTGCAATGGAGGGCGCCTCATGGCCATTTCTGCTTGCAAGGCATTATGCTATCTACCACAGAGGTGGTATGTTAAAAGAATCGAGGCTTGCAAGGAAGCCATATGGCTTGCTCGCTTAGTGGGAGACTTGGGGATCAAGGTTGAGTCACAAGAAAGTTGCATTGTGATAGCGAGTGCTATCCAATTGGCAAAGAATAAAGGTTTCATGAGAAGACTAAACATGTGGATGTGAAGTATCACTTCATTCGAGGAGAGGAGTGGCCCAAGAGGAGGCAGAGGAGGCAAGAAGGCAAAGTGAGAGGGCGGACCCCGAAACCGCTGGCAGAAGACCAAGCTGGGAGGCATAGGTGAAGGGGGCGCGGGAGGCGGAGGCTTCGGCCAAGATAGACAGGGACCACTACCGACGAGATCGAAACCGGTGGAGGGAGGTGGCGGGAGTAGCCGCAAGGCCGAAAGGTGCACAGTGAGCAAGCATGGGCAAGCCGTGAAGAAGAGAGGGAGGCCAGCACCAGAGAGCTGGAAGACCTCCGAGCACAGCTGCAGGATATGGAGGAGCGGCGCATTCTCCAAGGGAGAATCGCGGACCACAAGCGGGAGATAGAGCGACTCCAGCTCTGTTGGAGGGCGGAGGAAAGTCGACGGCGAAATAAGGAGCATGACATCGCCGAGTTGGAGAAGGACTTGGAGGAAGCCAGGAGCCGGGCGGAGCTGCCGGATCGCCTGGAAAGGGATATGGTGGCCCTCTAGGCAAGAATGGACGGCGGGGAGAGAGCTCTGAGGGAGGAGCAGAAGTTGCTGGTCCGGCGGAAGGCAGAAGGGGAACGTCGCGCCATGGCCAATAAGTTGGCCGAGCTGTAGAGACAGAGGGAGGAGGAGACAAGGAGCCAGAAGCAGAGGTCGCAGAGTGGCGAGGCGGCCTGGCCGCCTTGGACTCCGGGCCCAGACCACAAGTGGACTCGGCTTACGGAGATGGCCCAGCAGCACCCAAAGACACCCAATTACTGCAGCACTGAGGAGGTAACATCGGTGCCCGCGCCCATGTGGAGGAGGCTATCCAAGAAGTCGACTGACTCGCCACTACCACGCTGGAGCTCCTCAAGGCCAAGGTCGGCCTCACCCCGGCTGCATTGAAGGGCCACCAAGAGTTGGAAGGAGGGAGAGAGACTAAGGCCCTGGGACAGTGCGCCACTTGGAACTCTAGGGCGCCTGTTTGGGGACCCAGAGCAGCAATGAGAAGGAGAGCCCCAGCGAGAAGGAGGCGATGGACACCACCCGATAAGAGGTAAGTCCGTCACGCACTGTCCGGGAGGAAGGAGAGGGGGTCTCCGAGCAGAGCAAGGGAGAAGAGGGCCAAGGGGAAGGAGGCCCGGTGGGTGAACCGTGCCCCGAAAAGACCGTGTAAGGATGCCTGTGAGGTTTGGCATGAGACCGACCGAGAGTCCCGGATTCCGAGTCGAGGCTTCGACCGAGGTCACCGGACTGAGTCGAGGCCGGACCCCGAGGTCCTGACTGGAGTCGGTGAGAGGCCCTGACCTCGAGGTCCGAACTCCCGGAGGTCCAGCCGACTGAGGTCCAGATCGAGTCGAGGCCCTGACCGAGGTCCGAACTCCTGAGTCGAGGCCGATTAACCCCGAGGTCCTGACACTTCACTGTCCGGCCGTAGGAGTGGGGAAGGGTGAAGGAGGATCACCTCACCGCCCACCTGTGCAGAAGCCGCTCGTGGACCGCAGGCGTGGACCCACCAACGAAGGGGCGAGGAGGAGGACTTGGTGGTCACGCGGGTCGTGCCACCGCCAAGAGCTCCACCGACAGAGTCTCGGAAGAGGGAGAGCCCCGGTCGATTGCAAGGATCATCCGATTGCGCGCCACTGCCGGCAGCTGGGATTGGGCCACCGCTGTGGAGGAATCTCGGCATTCCCACTGTGAGACGAAGATAGGAAAGATGGGGGAGATAGTGGGCTGGGTTAGCACACCGAAATGGGTATCACCGTAATAGGAGGCACAAAGACACCTCGTATGTAGTATAAGAGGGCGACGCCGCCTAGTAAAGCATCTTCTTTGGGGTTGATAATCGCTGCCTTTGTAGACCCTTGGGTGTCCGTCGTTAGCGCGAGTCCTGAGTCACCGAAAGTGCAAGACAACTTTGAGAGATCGATCCAGTCCCGTGACGACCCTAACGTGTGGTGGTGTGCATATGCGTGATTTGCATCAGTGGACCCTTGTTCCTCTGCATGATGGGACCACGCTTCTGGATGCACTCGAGCACGCGGAGACCGGGCCGGAATCTCGAGGGGCGGCGGAGCCCGGACGGAGAGGCCTAGTTGAACAACGGCGGAGGTCCGTGGCCACGCAGGCCCACCCACGATTCCCCAACTCAGGGTTAAGACAATGACTTTTGTATATAAGACAAATTTTGTTCTTCATTTAATTAATTCACTCTTGTACACTTTGTTCTCTCTAAGTGTCTCAAGGTCTATTCATATATTTACATGGTATCAGAGCATAAAAACGATGCTCTGAGACTTCTGCTGCATAATCCATGCTAGTTACTAGCTGAATGATTGTACGCAACTAGCGAAACGGAGATTTCAACAAAAAAAAAATCAGTCTTTATCTTTAAAAAAAAGGCTGAGCTATGTTGGAGTCCTCGTTCCGCCACTCACTTACAACATGTCAGTCTAGTGAAACTAGGATGTACTGTCATTTCTTAGAATGACTTGTAATCTAGCCTATAATGCATATGCACTTGATTTAGGTATACAATTTGAAGATGCCTCGCAGGGGTCGACCTCGTACGACTTGGGCGAACTCCTGCAATACATTTTGGAGGCATCAGTCAAACCCTTCAAGTGCACTAAGGGAACAGGCCAGGCGGTCGAATCTATTTCTTGAACAAGTTCCATTTGACCAACAGGGGAGGCATTCATCTTTACTGGATGCGTTTAATCTGATGAACACAGGCAACTCACAGATACTTCAGCACTCAATTCGAAACTTGGAAAGATTTCAGCACTCCTCATTGAGGAATTCTTCACAGCATCCTTGTTGCTGCACTCGCAGCAGACATTTAGAGGATCTGTTGCATCAATATTCCTCTCAGCAATCTGTTTGTTTCACTGAAGTTTCTGGACGAATTGATCTTCTTTCAAGAGAGCTGCAATTCTTATCTGAGAGTGTTGCAAGATTGTCTCTTCAAGATCAACTCATCAATGTTCTAGCTCAACTCGTAGTGCCATACCTTGATTCTCTCATCCCAACTTGAGAGAGAGCGTGCAGAGGATCACAGTGAAGTTTCAAGGCGCAGATTTCAACTGTCACCAGGGGCCATAGCCTGCACCTTCAAGCTCTCAACCGACACCCCTGATCAAGGTGTCAGTTGGCTGGAGCCTCAAGGTGTACAAGTGTTGCTGGTTTTCTTCTATGTGCCACTGATCAAAACGCCCCTTGAGTTCTCCACCTCCTGAGCATTAGGTTACTGAACCGTTTTTTAGTCACAGTTCACATGAATTTCTTTTAGGTTAGTCTAGCTTAGCCACCTCGTTTTGAATCAGTCTGTAGTTTCGCCATAAAACTTACACGACTGTTCATGGAGTGCCCACCTTTTGCTCTAGACAGCCTTCCCTTGTCATGAACTTTGACCCACTGAATGCTCTTTGGCTCTCATATGTGTCCTCACCACATCTAGCAACCATCTTAGCCTCTTCGCTCACTTCTCCTTTCTCTTCTTACTCTGGTGAGTTTAAAGAAAAGGATAGGTTTGATGGAAAACCTACCCGGTTTGAGAGCTGGCGAGCCAGAATGAAGGATACTCTGAATGCCCGTGATGTTTGGGAATATGTCGATGGATCATTGCCTGATCCCTCTCAGGTTGTGGTTCTTTCTGGAGGAACAGGTCCTACACAAAATGAAAAAGACAAGTGGAAGAAGGGCAATGAAGTTGCGTTTGCCATTCTCTTATTGGGATTAGATGAAACCACTGTTACAGAAGTGGAGTTTCTAGACACTGCAGCTGAGGTCTGGAAACAACTGGTAGACACATATCAGGTGCAGAACATTCTTACTCTTGTTGCTACACGTAATGAATTCTTTGGATTGCGGATGAAGGAAGGGGACCTTGTTGGGGCTCATGTCACCAAGTTACGGTACCTGCGGGCTCAGCTTGCCGCGTTAGGTAGCCGTATGACTGAGGTGGATGTGACTGCCCAACTTTTGTCCAGCCTTCGTTCTTCGTATCAGAATTTTGTGTCTAGTCAGAATGCTGCTCTTAGAGACTCCTATAAAGCCGTTGCTACTGGACAACCTTCGACCATTAGCCTTAATGAGGTTGTCGGTGCTCTTCTACAAGAGGAGCAGAGTTGACATAAGTCAGGTCGCAATGAAAAGGTCCTCTATGCTGCAAGAGCAAAAGGACCCCGGAAGGGGAAAATAAAGAATAAGAAGTTCTCACCTAACAGTGGACAGAGTAACACTTCTTCTTCCCCATCTGTTAAGCGCCAAGGGAGATGTAACTGGTGCCAAATTCCGGGTCACTGGGAACGTGACTGCAGGAAAAAGAAGCAAGGTGAGCCTAAGAAGGAAGCAAGGCCTGAAGCTCACGTTACAGCAAAGGATTCTAAATCCAATGGACAGCAGTCTCATTTGACACACAAGAGTAGCAGTTCTGTACTTACAGTTTGCCTGACCTCTTTCCATGAGATCACTTCCACGTGGTTTGTTGACTCTGGAGCAACGGCACATATTTGCAACAACAGGCAGCTCTTCTCCACTTATCACAAGCAAAAAAACCCTCAATTAGTTTATGTTGGTGATGCGCGTGGAGTGGATGTAAGCCGCTTAAATACTGCTTAGAAAGGGTTTCTCCGAACCCCTTTTGGCACACCTGGACGCTTCGACCGGACTTTTGCACACGCCGGAAACTGCACCGAATCAACCTTTTTGGTATTTCTCCCCGGACATGTCACCCGCAAACATTTCAATTATTGTTGCGATACACGATATGTCACATTGTACATCGGAAGTACGAGGGAAAACCATATAGTCTCATTCACGATCAGCTTTTTCCTTCAGACTGGACACGGTATTTGTGGACAAACTTGTGCGCGCACTTACATCTAAACAGTCTCCAACACATGACAATGGTGTATATTTTTAGCTAGTTTGGTGAATGTTGTCTTCCGTCTCCTGGATGACGGCGTCATCGCTCTCCGCAGCCGCTAAGGATCGTAAATAGCAAGAGGAAGATATGGCGTTTCCCCACCTTGGGATTCGCCGGTGGGTGGGCGCACGCGGGCGATTCTTTCAAGGCGCACACAAGACAGTCGGGTGAGGCGCACAAGTGCCGAGGAGTTGGAGTGCTCTCCACCCATAGAAGTTAGAGACAAAACTCGGTAAATGAAATACCTTGGTCTTGTCGATTGCCGGTCATCTCGATGGATGTCTTCAACGTTTCGCATTGGACGCATTTTGAAAAACGGCTACACTTTGGTATCTTCACTTTTGGAAAATGTTTCTTCCATAAGGCACAGAAGTGAGAATGAGAGACGTTAGTCAAGCCAACTCTTGAAACCTCCCGTTTGTAGTCTTGGAATATCTCTCCTTTGGTATATGAATCTGGCAAGTTGAAAATAGAAACATTGGGCATTCGTTCAGCTGTTAGCTTGAAAAACTTTTCCATCCAAGCAATGCATTCCAACATAATCTTCGCCATGCCTTGGAACTTCAATTCGATGACCATGGTGTGTTTGTTAGTACTGCTTCGTATGTTCATACCTTCGCCATCCAATGCGTAACACTTTTCCCAAACTGTGACACAACATTGCAACTTGCCTCCCGTGAGAAAATTGAGAACATTTCACCAAGAGTTTGATTATTCTACCTTGAGCAATCCTTGCAAATATATTTCCTGTTGTTCTCGAGGCATTCCCAAGAAGCGATACTCGTGCTCTATATTCTTCTTTCCCAATTGCAAAGAAACAACTGAACGCTACAATGTGAAGACCATGCTCAGATTTCCTGCAAAGACTCATGGTCCTCTTCATTCTCCGCTTGAATAATGTCTACGCTTCACCGGGCAAGGTTCAATCGACGTTTCTGTGAATGGCTCTACCGGATGCTACGCTGCGGTGTTCTCTCGCCCGCATTCGCCTCGTATAATTCAGTACCATCATTCCCCACCTCCTCCATAGAGCGATGAAGAAACACACCGTCCGCTCTCCATCTTCGCCCCTGCTCCTAATCCTGAATTGGCGTGGTCTCAATGCTTGGCCTACATCCTCTCCTTCTCCAACGGGAGTTGTATCGATGATAGAGACCTTCCGATGCCTTCCATGCCTCGGAGTGGTGTCCATGATCGTCACCTTCTCCACCTTCCGCGACGCACGCACACGAAGGCGGCGCCACCGCAAAACATCCATGCGTGATACATTATCGCCAGACTCGCCCATCGCCGCTATGGCCTTCCACCGACCCGCGACCGCAAGAGTAGGTTGGAGAAGCGCGGCATTTTAGCCTTCAAACTGCAACAAAATGTCAAGCAACTCGAGAGGAAGAAGAGTATGCAGCTTGTCCATCCGGGTTTGAACCTTAAAATATCCATACATGATTATGGTGGAAGGTTTAACTGCTATAGTAGCCGCCAATATTAATTACCAAACGCTCGCTTGAAATAAGGGCTATAATCTAAACCTAGACTTAACCTTCAACTCAGTTAGTTAACCACTGTTAGCAAGCTGGTTATCTGCGCAAGATTGCAGCCTCGAAACAAGCGCTTGGAAAGTCGGAACCCACAGAGCGCCGCTTTATGTTTCGAGAGCGATACGGATTGCGGGTTTGAGGCAGCCGAGCGCCCAAGTGACGGTGGTGATCGCGCGCCTGCCGAAGGCGCAGCAAGAGTGCAAGGATTATGGCAGCTCGCGGCTGAGCAAGAGCGCCGCAGCATCCGCGACGGGCGTGGAGTCACCTACATTCAAGATCCGAGTGAAGCCTCGCCACTGTGTGTGCACCCAACTCGTGTGTGTGTGCGCCGGGCAGTCGGCCGGTGCGCTTGGTGCAGGCGCCGTTGTTTTGTGGTGTGCACTTTGGTGCGCGGCCAGGCCGCAGCTGTGGTTGCTTGTGGTGCATCCTTGGTGTTTGATTGTGACAGCAGCCTAAGGTTCGCGTGGCGTGTAGTTGAGGGTCTCGCTAAGGTGAAGCCGGGGACCGCTTTTTGGTAGGCATGGGACCGCTTGAGGCAAGGCTTGGGGACCGATTTGAGGCAGCAGCTTGGGTCCGCTTGAGAAAGCCATGAGGGTTAGGCAAAGTGCTGGTAGACTTTGATCAGAAGGCAACGGCTATGGGCTTATCAAGAAGAGTTGGCTGTCCGCTTTATACTATATAAAGAGAACCCAAATAGCAGTTTGTTGCTCCATAATTTGGCTTGTTCCATGAAACCAAGACACCTTCAACCTTCCTTGTTTTCCTTGGTCTCAGATTTGCTCCGATTTCTAATGCTTCACGTGGTGCATCTTCTGATGTACATGTCCATCCCATCGCAAGTGCAAAACACGCCAACTTGGTTGAACCTCCACCACAGCCCAAACTCTCCAAAACGCAAAAGCAATGTAAGTCAATGTCGAACGAAGCTTCCGGAAACTAAGAGGCAAAGATTGTGGGTGGTGGTCATGACCAACCAACATCCGCACTACACCAGAAGTCGACTGCTACCACAAGGAGCAGCAGATGGGAAGAGTGGGCCTTCCCAAGGGACATCACAACAAGGCCCAGTAAACCAAGGGAGCATCAGGCTACCGACGATGTCGCATCAACATTGTTCGATGATATCGGGATTGTGCCAGGGACCACTTTGGAGAATCCTTTCACTACAGTTGAGAAGAATGTGTTGAATGCAATTTGTACAGATCTATCAGAACAGGGGCTCCCGGACAAGGAATGGTGCATCCATGAAGAAGGAACTGACTCCACCCAACAGAATTTGGATCCTATTCCGGCGCTCTGGGTGAACGGGTATATGGATGCATTGAGGACGTAGAAGATTGTAGTTGGGTACATTCTATGGGCTTGGAAGTATGAAGTCCGGTCGCAATTCAGAATGAAGCTTCTAATATGCACAATGAAGGAGAAGTTCTTTTTGAAGAATTCTAACTGTCATCGCCTGCTGGTCTTAAGTGCGGACAAGCTGATTCCAAGGCAATGCAATACTCAAGACCTGCGCAGTGGACTGGACGCAGATGAAAAGTGACAAGGTATGTGGACCAGGATGATCTGAGCTTCCCAAGTTTTTTTCTGATGACACCATGTCCTATACCAGGTGCTTGGAGATGCACCAGGGCGCGCACAAGGGCGCGCATGGGGTCACATGGCACTCAAGGGCTCAGCGCCTGCATCGTGACCCCGCGGCGCTGCACTGGGCTTGCACTGGTGAGCAGACCCCAAAGGCCGCAATTGGGCTTGCACCTGGTGTTGAGGTGACCTCGGCGACCGGGTTACTTCTCAAAGGCGCTGCGTGACCGGGTTATAGACCTCAGCAGCGACCGGGGGCATAAAGCGCGCGCCTTTGTGCACCGACCCATCAACGCCAAGGCGCGCCTGCGCAAGATCGGGTCACATGGCACCCTGAAGGCGCTGCGACTTGTGCGCGCAGACAGCCTCACTGGCCTCGGTGCGACTTGTGCGAAAGCAATGGGGCACCATGAGACGCCAGCGCAATCGTTACATGGGTGAGGAACGCAAAGTTTGGGCAACCAGCCCAAAGAAGCCGTAAGACCACCAAGTTTGATTTTTTTTTTGGCTAGGAACGATTGAAGAAGAGCATGCCAGAAATTTTCTCGAGAATCTGAAGCTGGAGTTGTAGGATATTGTTAGAAGGCTAAGAGGATATCCCAAGAAGAAGAACGGGTCAAAACGACTCCCCGTGCAAGGCGCGTAATGGTTCGAGGTAGTCGGCAGCATCACCGTAGGTCGCCACACTACGCCAGAGTTGAGAAAGAAAGCGTATCATCATGTAAGTCGTATCACCGTGGTAGGTCACTAATCTCGCTAAAAAGGGAAATTAGAATAGGGGGATATCCACTATATATGCTCCTCAATAGGGGAATAAATATACAAAGTAATTAAAAACGATTAATTAGAGATAGTAGGTAAAATAGGAAATAGGCAGCATAAGTAGGATTAGGATTTTGGAATAATAGACCGTATCTAGGGTCGTGCGTGTGGCAGATCCAAAGAGGGCAAAGTGCAATTTGGGCAGGGCCAACTTTCCCTTCGAACTGAGCCAACTTCACTTCGCGAGACTGGAGCTGGAGCGTAAACGCAAGAGGGGAGAAGGAAGTCTGCCATCGCCATCATCGCCAGAGGAAGGAAGGCGGCGCGCGAGAAGGGGACGGACTGTGTGTGCGTTGGAAGCTAGAAAGGAACCCTAGCCCCGGGCAATTGGCGAAGAAGAAAAGGAAAAGGAGGTGGAGAAGAGGCAGTTGCTGTGGAGCGTGAAAAGCACCAGGAGCTGCTGGAAAATGCCAAGGAGGGTCGACATCGAAATGGAGCACCAAGAGTGACGGTAATTTAAATTGAAGCTTAGCGAGGAGCGCAGAGCTGGGTTGCCGAAGACGCCTTCGGAAGGAGGAAGCGAGAGGGCGACGGCAGCTGCCGAGAAACCCGACTGAATTGACTGCTGTGGTGTTTCACCGGCCCTAACTGCTAGTTGGAGAAGGAGAAGCACTTGGGAGCGAAGCCTGAGGTTGCTAGTGTCTGGAACTAGGAAATAATCTCTTCCACTCCTCGAAACACTTGGAAAGGAAGGCGCCGCCATGCCTCGAAGTGAAAAGGCAGGAAGGAGCCGCCAAAGGTTCCTCCTCGAGAGGAGAGAAAAGGCAGGCATAGGGTCATTGTGGAACGAAAAAGTTTGGGCAACAAGCTTAAATGAGTTTGTTTTGAAACGGGCCCACACTCTTTTGCTAGAAATGGTTTGGTGAAGACATGCAAGGAAATTTTTGCTCCTTTTGAGCGGGAGTTGTAGGACCATGCCTGGAAGGCAAAGAGGATATGTGGAAAAGAAACGGGTCAAAACGACCTTCCGTGAGGAGAAAAGGTAACCTACATGAGTGGTAGGAGGTGTCCTACCACCGAGGAGAAACTCCTACCATGGTAGACGAGGGTAGGAGAGATCCTACCACCGTAGGAGAATGACCTCGCTAGTGTTTTGATCACCTACCGTAGGAATAGTTCCTACCATGGTAGGAGAGGGTAGGAAGGTATCCCACCAGAGTAACTCCCACCGTGGTAGGAGAAAGGGAAAACGCCACCATGGTAGGAGGATGTCCTACCACGTAGGAGATAGGTTGCTAAGGAAAGTAGCTTATGTTTTAGGTGATAGGCTTGCTATATATAGGGTCTTTAGTGGACTAGATAAATAGGCCAAAATAGGTAATTAAGAAATTAGAGGCTAATTTTCAGAATTAGAAAATAGGAAATGGTATTTTAGTATAAGGAAATTAGGAAACTAACATCAACGGTGAGAAAGGGCCACGTGGCACACATC